>CAJUYH010008819.1:0-14793 GCA_910591685.1 Galerucella tenella
TTTATTATTTTCTATTTTTATAAAAATAAAATTTTCTATTGAATTATGAAAATTGCTATTAGCTAAGTGGAAACTTACGGTGACATTGGTGAATTTTACGTGGAAATTTAATGCTCCATTTTCACCGCATATATAATATTGTCTTGGTCTGTATTCCCTTTTGGCTTTAGAACATGATTTTCTATTTCACCTCTCATTTCACTATATATATATATATATATATATATATGCGTGTGTATATGGGATTTCTACACCCTCTCTAACATACACACGCAGTCTACTATCGTATCCAGTTGCGCTATTACCACAGAGCTCACCTCTCAACGCCGCTTGTGCAAAATTATCGTGGTAATCCAGTGAAACATGCACGAGAAAATCGAGAGAGGAATTAGAGACGTCGCTTTTGCCTTCCACTCTATCTCTCATTCAACCCTTCTCTTTCTCTATATAGATATATGCCACAAACTTCTATTATTGTCGTCGTCTCACTCTTGCATCTCTTATAGTCACGCACTTACCATCTATTTCTACTAATCCACCCTTGACTATTTGTGAATTGGCTAACCAACCCCTTATTCTAACTCTAGATCGTTTATATATATATATATACATATTTTACTAAAGAGAAAAAGAGGGAGAGGCAGAGGGTATGAATGAGAGAAAGAGAGGGAGAGGGAGAGAGAGAGAGAGCGAGTGGCGAAAGATAAAGGGATATGGAGTTTAGCAATTTGGGAACACACATCAAGAGATAAAGAAGGTGATGATATGAATTAATCTTATGGTGTAATGGTTATGTAGATTTTTCGTCAAAGCAGTTGCTGTGGAAGTCACAGTAGAAATCACATAATTATTTGGATACATGATATTTTTTTGTGATCATTACTGGAAGCTTAATGCGTCAATTTAAGCACAATAAGCAGTGATGTGATTTCACATAATGTTTATTATTATGAGAGTATACGGAATTATTCGTTTTTATTCACGATTGCTAACGGGAAAATATCGAAATATTGAATAATTGGATGTAGTTTTAAATATTAATATTGCGAGATTTCAAAATAAAATTGTACAATGGATTATCACAGGGAATTAATTCATTTTTATTTTATATCAGTGACAGTTCTGTGGTGTACTTGATATAAATATTCGAATTTTCGTATTCATTATAATTATTTTACTCATAATATACCTGATTTGGATTCACATAATCCTGTAGCCCTGTCATTTTACGCCACAATTTTTCTGAAAGTTCTACAATTATCTACCGAAAATAGCGTGTGGAAATTAAAACCTTGGACAAAATAAATGTACCAACTGTGCACAAAGAGAGGCAGAATGGAACAGCGAGAGTGAGAGAGAGAGAGAGACAGAGAGAGTGCAAAGTCGTATAAAAATGCTATTTGTTAGATTTTTGTTTTTTTTTTTCTTTAACAAAAATAACGTGTGCATATGGTTGTTTAATGTTTGTACCGATTTGCACGCATATAATTACTTGTCGCTTTTATTCATTGGGGGGATAATAAAAGAACTTGGTGCAACATGAATGCAAAATTGCTGCCAAGTTGTGTTATATGCAACCATTTCAACGGAGTCGCGCTTGGTTAGTGAATGAAAATGAAGAAGAAAAAAAAAGGGAAGGGGGGGGGGGGGGGGGGGGGGGGGCACGAAAGAGAAGAAATGTAGAGGTTAAAAAAAGCGAGTTGTATACCGAGCGCAACTCAAGTGGAAATTTTCGTCAAAACATTTTACCGTGTGTGTAAATGTTTGTCTCTGATACTATATGAAAGTATGATATGTATATATATATATAGCAGTTGTTATATATAACGCATGTTTTGTATTTTGTTTGTCTCGTGACCCGCTAATAAACTGTTCTATACGTGGCAAAAGTGAGCATCGTTGTGTGGGAATATATAACGATATTCGTCGTGTATATATTCGTTGGTATGTTACATATATATATAATAACCCTCTGTCATTTTATACGTTATTCAAAGCGTTAAAAGAAATTAAAAATGTGAGCAATAAATAGAATAAATGAAAGAAAGACGTATAAAAATAAGAGAATAGAAGTATAAACGACTACGGGTGCGTTAGAAAAGTCAGAATAAAGACACATGGTGAGAGAGGCGGAGAGAGAAAACGAGTGACAGGGTAATTTTGTGGTTTTGCATTTTTCTCACTGTGACATCGAGCACTAGGTGTAAACATATATAACCTCGTTTAACTCTTTTTTTTTTGTTTTTTTATTTTTTCACAACACAAATACGTTTTCATCACATTATAACCTTTTGATATATTACACGACTTTAATATTTCCAAGTAGAGAAATAAAAGAAAAAATGAAATCAAATAAAAAATTAAATAAAACAACACTAAGAATTATAATAATAATAGCAACATCAAAGTAATATTATATATTGTTCATTATTGATAATAAACTCATACTCTTTAATTTGAAATTAAATCCCATGAAAATTTTAAACATAAACCCTATCATATTTCATTGGAATAATTAAAAGCTTTCGTGAAATTCCAAGTCTACAATTACAACTTTCAAATATACAAGAGTTCTATAAGAAAAAAAAACAAGAAAAAAAAATTATATAAATATATTTTCCACTTGAAGTATCCGTTTAATACGCTGTGTAACAAAGTGTATTAAATGAAGTTTATTCCCTATCATCATAAAGACGAATAATAGCGTGTCAGACGACATTGACACCGTCGTTGCCGCCGTTGTCGTTGTCGTCGTGAATGAAGTAAGTTAAAAGGACACGTTATATTATTACGATGTACGCGCGGGCGCAAAGAGAGGGCAAATATATACACCCATACATGCACATTGTCGTCTACTAATTGGACTTAATTAATTTAATTAATGAGCGGGATAAGCGACTGTACATAGTTGGGATGCACGAGACGCGCAAAGAAACCTGCAGAAAGCAACGCGAAAAACGTTAAGCTGATGTAGGGTTCGAGCTGTATATATATGTATATATACATATACAATTCTTCCGCCCTCTCTCACTTCCTATACCGATATTAGTATACATATATACATATATATATATATGTGTATATATATTCAACTATCTGTTTACTCAAGCGATCCGTCGTGGCTCGTGTTTCTTCATTGAACAACAAGTTCTCGCGTTCCCACTTCAAGACTGTTATTTATTATTCTGTATTGATCAATGGCTTTTATTTTATTTTATAATGACAAAGACATCTGCATTGTCGATAATGTATATAATAAATGGATAATTAAATATAAATGAATGATAAATACGTAATTGTTTACGTAGTATTAAATTCATTATCGGTGTGATGCCGTTGAGATAATGATTAATAATGTAAATGAGAGAAAATGAGTAAATGAAATAAGAGCATAAACTGCAAAAAGAAAATAGAAATAATGAGGGAGACAGAGAGTGAACGAAAAAGCAATATAGTGCCTCGGCCATTCTAGAAATAGCTAGCGAGTGTTTTGCCTCTCGTGAAGGGGATCGAACTTGCGACCTCATGTATTTTACACGTATATGAATATACAATTATGTGCAGTGGTAAATTGTATGTCCACAAGTTTATTTTTGGCATTCGGCGATATGTGCAAAACCAACGGGATCCAACATTGGGATATAGTCTATAATAATAACGTGAATTTATGCACGCGGTTGTATATTTGTTATAGTGTTATCATTCAGATGCAGTTGTGTCTCTTCAATTATATAGCATAGTTTGTAATTATTATAAACAATGTAACTATGAATATAAATATACATTAATTATATTATTGCTAATGAATAATTTTGAATAATGTTTGTGATAGTATGTTAAATTATTTGTAAACTTTTCTCCACTTTTCTGTTGATATTAATTTGTATATAGGTAAAAATATTCCATTTTTTTGGGGTTGTAGTTTGGTTTAAAGTTTATAGATTTTTGTTTATATAATCATTTGAAATTAAATTACAATTTATTCGTAATATTAAATTGCATTTATATATGTGTTTGAGTGGAGCAAAAGTATATATTAGATGCAATAATATTTTTTCATATATTTTTAATTCTATTTATGCATATATATGTCTAATAGAAGAGACATCAACTGAAAATGCATTTTAAGCAACGAAACTAATAAATATTCCACGCATAAGATTTTCTATTCGTTCACAATAATTTGCTTTCTACTTTCGAAATATATCACAATTAAGTTTAGTGTATATACCCATAAATAGATTACTATGATACATCAAATACATCAAAGACTCGCATATTTATTACACAATATAATAAAAAATCACACTTATTCCCATACAAATATTCTGCATACATCAAAACTACTATAAAACATATTTTCACATTATACACTACATAATATATAATAATAATAACACTATATAGGGCACTTGAACGTTGCGTATCGCACCCTTTCCACTGTACATATCCAACAACTTCTCTATCACCCTTTATACGCTCACTTCAATCCCTTATACATAAACATGTACATGGTATCTTCTGTACTCGTGTGCGACACAGCTTTATTTCTTGTCTTTCTCTTTCTTGTAAGTGTGTGCGTCGCGCGCGTCAGTACCTACTTACCCAGTAAATATATATATATATATATATATATATATATATATATATATATAAAGTCGTAAAGCTTTTGCGTAGCGTGCGAAGCTGTACCTTCCAATCTGGCGCGTGGATTTGCATGAAACCCTTTCTAAAAACCCTCTTTCTCTCACTCACACTGTTCCACTGTCTCTCTTTCACTGTATATATGCACTATGTACCTCATTCGCTTTATCGTTCTTACGATGCGGACGATACTTGGGTAGTATACGGCCGTTATATGGCTCAACCCCATGAAGACGATCCTCACCCTCGTGTCGCTGTTGGACTGAAGCACCGGATGAAATATTCATTTAATTATGACTGATTAAAATATAGATAGCATGTTACGTGCTGCATTACACTTTCACTTGTGAAACAACTGTGATAGTTTTTATTTTTTACTTTTGATTTCGTTTTGTTCTAAATATTTTCACATGGACGATTGTTCTGTTACAATATCTTATTTCCCTCATTCTTCATATTTTATTTTATTGTCTGTCACTGTTCAAATGGTAATGAATATTTAATAATCTCAATTTAAAGTTTAACTATTACCATTAATAGGTAATATGAGTTTTAATGAATGGATTTAATTATTTTTCATATGAAATAAATACTTTGCACATTATTTTATTAATGGTTCATTTTATTAAACGCACAATTCAATTGTCGATATGGATGGTGAAGTTGTGGTGAATTTTTCGAGGGGTGTACTTGGCGCGAGTTGCCGCAGCCACTCTATTGATATCGAATACATGTACCTCGAGTATAGAATTGTTATTAAGAATCATAAAGATAGATATATATTTGTACTTTATAATTCATGGTCGGAGTAATGAGAAGATTTTCATAGATTATTTCAGTGATGCAGGGGAAATCACATTGAAAGCGACGAAGGAAAGGAAAAACAGAGAAGTGGATTATAGAAAAAAAGGGAGGGAAAAAAGAAAGAAAAATATGAAACGAACCGACTGCGAGAGGAATAACGCCATTAATTTTTATTCAACCTCCACTTGACAATTACTGAAATACATCCCTAAGGGCTTGAAGTATGTATATAAATATATATATAGTTAGATATTTCTATATATTAGCGTGAAGTTTGCCAACCCCTCGACCACTGCTTGGCACTCCCTAATTAACTATTCTTCATTAATATCACTTAACATTTTTTTTATCCAATTCTTCCATACTCACGAGGGTACTTTGATACGTAGTTATGTACATATATGTATATATATATAACTATATCGGTATATATATTCAAAGAGTTTCATATGGAATAGACCCTATTTTCAATACGGCATATTCACATCGCAACGAGACAAATTTCATGTTCGTTTTTCCAATGTATTTCAAACCATATCATTGTATTTATTTATATAATGGTATATTTCTACTTTTCTCTGTTTTCTTTTGTCTTTCATTTTATTGTGATGTGATGAATGCAAGTTGTATGGTATACGATAATTAATGTACAGAATAATAAAAAACTGCAATCATCACATTTGCAACAATAGCGATTACGTAATAATAATAATAAAAACTAAAAAAACAAAATGAAGTAGTAAAATCACGTTTGAAATTTAACGAGGTGAAAAATGCAATAGAGGAATAGCAGAATGAAATAATTTGTCGACGCATTCGTATCATTCTCATAAAAAAAAGGAGATTCATAAACATGTATATATATATATAGCGAAAAAAATAAAAATAACCCTTTTCTGAATATAACGACACTGAATTAGAACATTCAAACTTTATTCCCCTCAGTGATTCGTCTCTACATATAAATATCCAACTCTCACCCTTTCATCCTGTCCCTCCTCACCCACACACCCTTATATACACTCACCGCCCCTTTCCGCAACGATGCGCCACCGAAATTTTTATCCCTCAAACGTTTAAATTACTCGGGGATTAGTTGCGTGCATTTTATGAGTGGATGAAAACGACGAAACTTTTTTAATAGTACGATATATACAACGCGCATCCTCTCTTTAATTTATTTTTATTTATATATTTTTATATGTATGTATGCATGAGTGTTTGTGTGTATGTGTCTGTGAATTACTCCTCTTTTTCTTTTCACTACATCAATCTCATATCTATACAATTCCCATACTACTCCTCAAAATATAGTCCTAATTATGATAAACAAATAGATACACAAAAACAGTTCAATAAATTTACGATATAAAAATCTCTTAAACAGATTTTAGTAAAAACACTATTCCAGTACAGATTTATGATGTATTTTTGTATTCTATACTGGTATGCTTTTATTTGCGAATAAAATTAGCTAGCGAAGGTTGCCAACAGTATTACGAAGAAATGATTGAATGAAGAATTCATGTTTTACACTTAAAAATTCATAAAACAATCCATGTTATTATTTATTATTGAAAATTACGAAATCTCGAAATTTTAAATAGCTGCACAGTGTTTTTTGATCATTAAAATGTTTATAGAAATCAATAGTATCTTCAATCTTGGGCTGTTATATTTATTCATGGTTACATTCAATTAAAATGGTTCTGCTCATAAAATACTTTATGTTAATGCGCAGAAGATTACAATCTTCACTTTAACTAGAGTTGTACTAACATCTTTTTAACTTGCACTTGTACGAGTTCAATGTACACTTGAACACACGGCGAATCACAATCAAGCGCGGAAATTGAACCCAAACATAGACACATACACACTCAAAAGAAAAAAAAATATATATATATATATATGTGCACATAAACAGCATCCATATACAAGCAGATATACCTAAATGGGAATGGTACGCCTTACATCAGCCCATCTGGTTGTCGTGCAATGGGCATTAACTCTGCTTCCACTTCTGCCACACGTTTATACATCGGCATATACAGAAAATAGAAGAGGGTGGAAAACGCAAGACAAGAGAGGATTAAGGGTACAGCGGCGCAGTGCAGAAGGGCATCGGGTTGAGAGTGAGAAACGAATAGATAGTGTGGGAGACAAACGGAGGTAGAGCAAGAGACGGATGAAGCAAGAAGAGAAACTGGTTTAATTTTGGTAATCCCGTTGTTACTCTCGTTGGATTCGTAGATAAGACCTTTGCTCGGTAGATGTGATAACTCTGAACGCAGGTGGTTTTCTTCTCCGCGAGTGGCAGTTACTACCGTCTGTTTATTTATTCCATATACATATATCTGTATCCTTTACGTTCATTTTTGTTCATTTGAACTAGTTTCCTCGCGTTTACCATCATGAATATGTATATATGTATTTATTATTATAAGCAGAGCATTTTAATTTATATATAATGCACACACGTGTCACACACGTTTGTATGAATGAATTGTGAGTAAAGGATGTATTCATCAGATTCAAATAAATATATATATATATATATATATATATATATTTATTTATTTATTTATTATTTATACGACCAATCGTTTACCGCGTGTGAGATATAAACGCGACGAATAAGCGTAGGATTTGCGATGAATTTATCGCCATGGCGTTGTGAAAAATAATAATCGGTGTGTTATAGTAGTACTACTACTATTACAAATACTGCTGCTATCATATGTAGATATACTTGTGAGTGTGCTTGTATGTTTTGTCACGACCACATTTTTTTATGATATTTTTCCTCCCCGTACAGTTTTATTTTCACACTTGTAGGCGTGTGTGCTATAGTCTAAAAACTCTAAAGCGTACGATTACCCTTGCATGATTTATCGTCAACTATATGCAAGAATTCAAAGTGTATACGTACATGTGGATTTGAAACTACCCTTGTGTATATATATATATATAAATAATACGTGAATGACATATTCTAAATTTGATTCTTTTTATTAAAAATTTATTTCATATATTTGCCCGTAATTCCCGGTTTTTTTTTTTGGAAAAAAAAAGCATTTTATGAATTGTATCGTACTCAAATTTTATGTAATTCGCTTTAGTTATGGTGGAATGGATGAAAATCATATTCTTCTTAATTTTCTGTAAATAAAGTGATGGTAAATGTAATAGAATCATTTCTTTTAATTTTATTTCAATTTATCATATATTTTTTTTTTATATTTTTGGGCAAAATGAACAATGAGAATTTTTGGATTTTGTTTCTATTACATATATATAATATAACCAGTGTATTCGATCTACATGTATATATAGATCGTAATATTACTTGAATGCATTTTAATGAGAGGAAGTGAGGAAAAAAAAATATATTAATGTCGACAGAAATGTGTTTGGTATGTGTGGAAAATTTTTTTCTTCCTATGATTTTTTATTTATTTTTTTTTTTTTTTGAAAAATATAAACTCATTTTTGTATTTATATGAACCACACGATGACTTATTCGAGTAATCTGAGAAGTTGTTATGACACCAAAGGGCGTGACTAGCGCCCACTTGTTAGAAAATTACAAGAATGAAAGAGTAAAAGGGCGCGGCAAGATAAATACACTTGGATTCTTCGACATTTAAATATAGACTTTATTATATATATATATATATATATATATATATATATATACATGTGTGTAGTAGTATGAGTGGAATATATACCAGTCGGAAGATTCGTTGAAATGTGTGTCCGATATTTTTCACTGAAGATTCTTCTTTAACGCTCGACATAAATATCCGCCTACCGCGATAAGAAAAAATGAATTAACACAAGTAGACTTGCCCGACATCACATGACTTATATTTGTTCGTCATGGCCATGGTGTATAATATACGTATATTAATCGAAAACGCATTTCATTTCCGGGTTGAGCCAGTAGTTGCTATAACATTTCATGTAACAATTTTTTATCACCTAAGTGACAATTAACTTGTTATAAATTTTACAGGATCTTCGTGAAAATAGAGTTGTTTTTATTCAATGTGACGTTTCAGTGAAGAATATTATTTTTTATTTTGTTTTCTTCTCATCAATTCAATGTTGTAAAGAACGGAAATATATGCCACCTTCGAAAAATCGGACTAAACCAATATATTTTCTTATCACTGAGAGATGAGAAATAAAAAAAAAGGAAAGAAAAGGCAGAAGAAAAAGAAGATGAGAAATAAAAATACAAATATAAATACACCGGCAGCATAATGGAGAGAATGAAAAAGCGGAACTGAAATAAACGATGGGGGATTATGCTTGGCACATTATAATTAGCCAGAAGGGAGAAAAATGTGTAGCGTCAGCAGGAAAAAAAAAAAGGTATTTTACTGATGAATAATATTACGGATATGTTTTTAAAAATGAAAATATTTCTGTATTCGTAGTTATTTGAAAAATACGAACGAAATTTTTCACTGTCTGCTATTTTTACAGCACATTTATATTTTGAACAATCAAGGTATAATATACATGTCGATATTTTTCATTCAAACGGGAATGTGTACAACAAAAACCTATTGTATCGTGGGAAGCTATTGAGGTTATGAAACAAAAAAAAAAACGAAATGATTATAATAAAAATGTATTGTGAAGGATATAAAAATCGAATATGCCGCAGGGTTTATTTTGGTGTTTCATTCACAATGTGGCGAAAATAAAAGCAAAGGATGAGGTGCATATATGCCTGCATACATATTTTCACACAGCATATTCGTTGAACGTGAATATTTTTGTTTTGTCAGGCTCTTTGACGGCGCACGCATATAACGCCCGGGCGTTTTTATTATCCTGGAATTGAATCATGTAAATTTTTCCATCCAGTAAAATATTATATCTTGAATGCGAAAGAAATTATATTAGCTCCTCATAGCCCATGACTTGTCAAATATACATTTTAAAATAAAATTCTCAACATTCATATGTTACTTTCAGTTAAAATGATATATTTATATACCTGTATATATACGTTTTCAATTAATTGATAATGAATAATTACTCACTTACAATTGAAAAGTCTTATTGATTTATTTTCTTCACATACAATTCAAAAGCCTAATAGATAATCAACATCATTAATTATTATTCTTCTTTTTTTCATTAAATTAATTATTATTTTTCGATTGGGAACATTGAAAAAGCAAATGTGACAGTGACTCTTCATCATCACTGCATTTATTTCTATTCAAAATTGTCAACTATATCAAATATATAAAATATCAAATAATAAAATAAACAGTCAAAAGAATTACGACTTTTCGATCCACTATAATCTTGGCATTACACCATCAACACCATAATCTACTAATTCTGATACACTATATACATACCAATGGAAAATAAATACTCCTCTTTGATATATAATCCAGGCTTCCAACTAATTTGAATGTTTACGGAAATAGGACAAAGTTGATGCCACCAAACGTCGCAATACAAATACAAACATCGATATATCTTTACTTCCAGTTATTTTTCACCCCTTGTCAAAGCTTCCCATCTCTCTCTTTCTCTCCCTCTCGCCTCCATCCGATCCTGTATAAATATATATATTTTTTTCCTTCCATGATCTTCTCGCAATATTTTTTTTTTTTTCCCTCGCACACACATCGCGCGTTTTGTGCTCTCAGTCGCGCATAGAAGCAGACAAATTGATATAAATTAAACAAAAATATTTCGAATTCCCATCGCGGAAGCTCTCATGATCCCATATAACAAACTCTAACCCCCCGACTTGTTACATATACAATATTATACATACACATTCACATATCGCAGTAAAGGGAGAGCGACGTCTCAATAAATCAATGTGCTCTCATAAAAAAAAAAAAAAAATGTACACCAAAAGGTATTTTCCAAAAACATTTCAAACATACCATACGCTATATAGACACGACTAACTATATACGTCTATACATACATATGTATTCTTCGCTTCTATTTTCAGCTGACAATGTTTACATTAGAAAAGAGAAATGGGGAGCCTTCAAAACAAACAAATGTATATATCCTCAATTCATTATTTTCATGATATTTTTGTATTTCCTCAAGTTTATTTCACGTATATTTTATTGAATAATCAGAATTTTCGCATATTTTGCATAAAAACAAAAAACAAAAATTCACATCATAATATAATGTGCATACAATGATAATCCAAACATAAAGATAGCATCAACAACAACAACAACAACCACGAAATGAAGAATAAAACAAACAAAAATGTATATCTATTCCTGTATATATATCGAGCCCTGTAACAAGACCACTATGTGTACAAGCAAATTACTGGGTGGCTTTCGCCTCTACGATCAGTGTGTACTCCTCATCAATCACCAAGACTTCTAGCTTCATGAAAAGCCCCAACGTACCATAGAGCACCCCCCCCACATCTTGTCATTCTCTCATTCGTCTATCCTATATATATATATATATATTATATACTGTATACATACATGTATATTCTCGATTTATATATCATACCACTCTTGTTGCCATTGCATTAAGGTGAGTTGATAGCAGTTAAGAATGATAGGACGAAGAAGTGAAGTTAAACAAATGCAAATTTGTTCACTACTTTTCATCACGACTTGTTTGTGTGTATGAGTGAGTATCAAATGGATATTCAAAACAAGTCTTGAAACTGAATTCAACTTGTCTCTATATATTATACAATATTTCAATTAATTGTCACATGATTAATGAAATTACAGACGCCATCTTGAAGCTTAGCTGAGCATAATAATCAACAAGATCACTACACTAATAAAATTGAATATTCATTATTTGAATATTAACTTTGTCATTTACATATACATCTATGTACCGATGTGCATGGAATTATATATGTATATTTATTTATATTTAATTGTCGATCATTGGTTGGTGATGAGTGAAAAAAGGCCCATCAAGATTACAATATTTACTTGAATTATTATTATATATATTATATTGAGTTGGTGTAAAGTTTGTATGAAGTTTAATACAACCTTGGGTAGTTTGACCAGGATGTCGAGCGTGCGATCTCAAAGTGTATACGATCGTACACCAGTTACAGGAGGTTCTAGCATAGTTCCCAAAGTAAACCGTTACCCACGAGGAATATTTAATTAGGCGAGACGCTAAATATATATATATATATATATATATATGAATGCCGCAAGGTTTCTTGCGAGCAACCCTTCCGCCTTGCTCGCTCTTCCTTCATCTTCTTTCTCTCCCTTTCACAACAAATTTCCCTTCATAGTGATTATAAACTATTGAATATTGGAATTTCATGAAATACTTCAACCTTAACTAATTGTCAATATAAATAAAAATATTCATTTGCATGAATATTAAATTAATTATTGGTTGTTTAAATTGGTAATTATGCATAGCTACAAAGTGAAAATAGAATTTCTGTATTTTTTTTTTGTTTTTTCATTTTAAATATGTAATTAAAATAGTTATTAATTTTTTCGTAATTACAATTTAACAAACTGTCTTTACGATTTACTAAACTGATTGTTCTGCAAATAATTATGGTGAAATTGAAGGGTAAGTATTGAATCAAAGTCGCTTATATTCAACGAGACAGAATAAAATTCACAATTTTTTTCTTCATTATTAAAGAACTAAGAAATATTTGTATGATTGAAATAGCAATTGGCGTTGTTTGGGTATTGAGTGGGTAACTCAGTATATAATATCATACACATTTATATTTATATATTTTACGATGTTCGATATCTTATAGATAAAGTTAGAAATGTATTGCGTGTGTGAATTCGTTCACATTTTCCTGTTCTTTTTTTTTTTTTTGTTCAAATGCCACGTACTCAACTACATAACCTACCCCCTTGTATCAACGACCCTATATACCGCATATACAATCGTGTGTTGATATACACACACTCACGCAATACACTTACGTATATATAGTAACGCTTGCGCCTTGTTCCACCACACCATCAATTTATCAAGATTGCAAAACACGATTTTCAACGTTGAAACGTCGCTCACGTATTCAAAGAAGTGGAATGGATCGATGTGATCGAGGATTGTGAAGGATCCTAGGTAAGCCACCCCCTCTCTCTCTCTATATATGTATATATATATGTATAGGTGTATATTCGATGCAGTATATATATATGTTAGCTGCAAGTTACTCTTGGTGATGACGAGAACGACATATTCCTCTGTGTTACACGACAATACACACAGTAAAATGCATTTTTCACGAGACAAAACCACATCATCTTCGCGGTTGTTCTTCATGTTTGTTTTTTTTTTTCATCTAGATATAACTGTATATGACTTTTTTACTTCGTTCGCGAACAGAATAAAAATATATATATTTTACAGCAAAATATATATCTTTTATATGGAATATATACCACCTTTGTGTCGCAAAAGATATCGTGTCTTTGATGAAATGTGAAATAAGTTTACAGAGAAAATACGTGTATCGCTATGTATTTTTTTTATTTAACTCCATTTGTTGATATATATATATGCAATGGGATTTATTTCGTATTAAATGCATTGGTAAAACTTGAAAGAAACAAAAATAGAACAAATATGAATAAAACATGAAATTTTGAAAACTGTTATTGCATTAAAAATAGAAATGTATAAACCTACACTTTTATATAATCATAATGTTCATTTTTTCCTGTTTACCCCTATATATATATACATATATGTGCAATATGGTGTCACATGATATGTAGCTTATTGTGCGTAAATAAAAAATGTCTTTATAAAAATATTTTTCAATTGAATAGTATCATCGCGATTCATTTATAATCCAGCTGTCATTCTCTCGAAAGAAAATGAAATGGAATATATATAGGAGGGGGTGAAATCACAGATGAAGAAAAATCCAACTGACGTATATCCGTCGTATACGATTAAAATGTTCCAAACGTCAAGAGAAAAAATAAAGATAAATAGTTGGATCGTTGAAAGTGTGTATATGTATACGAAATTTACAGTGGTTGCACTCGCCCCTGTGGAAAACTTTACAACCCCTCTCTCATTCTCCCTCTCACCTTTTCTACATATACCCATACACAAATAAATATATATATATATATATATATATATATATTCTCTTCCGGTCATTAAACAGCATATTTTGAATTGCATTTATATCAATATCGCATACGAAAAAAATATTAATATAATATAAATAAATGATTGTGAACATTGAAAGAAGAAAAATGTTGATACACATACACACACACATATATATATATATATGTAGGATGTTATATTTTAATGTATTGGGCTAACGGATTGGCTTGA
>CAJUYH010008820.1:0-14792 GCA_910591685.1 Galerucella tenella
TCAGTATATAAGGGTTATCTATGTAGTAAGCTTTATTACAGCAGAGACAAATTACAGTAAGTAGTGCGGGCCTTGAACAATAACCTTTTTCTACTTGTTTTTCACTACATGTGTATGCTCTTTTATTTTTTGTTTTAAGATATATGCTATTTAGAAAGTCAAAACTGACACAGTAATCGCAGTGGTTTTAGGAACAACAAAAAAAACTTTAAGAATGATTGTCGATTTCAATTAAAAGCGACTTAATTTGTCTTAGGTAGGTAGCAGCTTTACTTTAATATTGGTTTTGAGTTGAGCTTTAATTAAAATTATTTTTGCTGCTACTGTGTCTGAACAAATAGAGTTATCATTAGGATGAACCGATACCTAGGTATATGTTTTGCTGATAACATTATATGAGTTGGTACTTAGTTTAATGTTTTTGTTAAGTACCTATCTAAGCTTATAATTTATTCCACTCGTTCCCGAGTGGGGATAAAAAGGGTCCAACAAATTTAATGGAACTTTATCAGTCAAATCATCGACGTAGTTCTTTAATAGCAATCGGGAAGTTTGAATGTTTATCGGAGTCACCTAAAAATTATTTAACATGTCTTCTGCTTTACCACGAATCTGTTTGTTTGGTATGTATTTTTATTTGCAAAATATTTTATATGCATATTTCAACTGCAGAACAAATCATTATTCGTTCTTACTAATTGTTTAATATCTCCAACAAAAGTTGTAACACCTAGGTACCACCCATTTAGTGATTTAGTTATAAAAAATAAATAAATAAACTTTGGTCTTCAGCAGGACAGTTTGAATTTTTAGTAGAACTTTTTACGTTACTACAGCATATGCAACATAGCATACGTCTACCTTCAATCACTGCGGCTGCAGATATCGATATTTGTTCAATTTCAAGCGTTACATGTTCTTAATTTATTCAGGAATTGGGCCATATTATAAAACTAAGTAAAATCTTGATCCGATTATCAAGAAATAGCAATAGACGGATGTTAATTTTGTATGAAGATCTTAATGTTACGGATTTAGTCTCAATTGATATAGAGTTACACAAGAAAGGTTTGATTATTATAACATTGTATAAATTATTTAAAATTAAACGAAAAAGCTTTAGGTAACTTTAATTAATAATCAGTACCTGTAGCTATCTAATTTCACTAAATAAAACAACATAATATTTAACAAAAAATACCCATGAACGCCATATGTTCAAATATAAAAACATGATAATACATAAAAGCTTTAGTTAATAAAGTATATATGATAACCAATCAATTAAAATAAGTATTTATGTACCTATATAAAAAAATAGGGTGAGACATGTACTTAACTTTCAAGTAGGTAAATGAGAACAAAAAGGAAACAATTTTCAAGTAGAAGTATTGTTCAAATGTGTTAATAATATTGGAAGTGGAAAAATAAATATTGGTACCTATAAATAATTTGTAGGTTGCAAGAATGAAAATAGCGTGCCTATAAGGTATACTATACCTACTTCTTAGTTTGAGTTCTTTAAAAAATTTTGTTTATTTTCAGGATTTATTTTCTTTAGAGCCATGTCCAATGCGGATATCAATACATTTTTTCCTCAAATTAAAGGAGAACTTAGTAACGTTATTTGGGCTCATGCAGTAAATAACCAATCTAATCTTCAACAAGCCCTTTGCAACAGTAAGTTGACAAAAACTATTGTAATAATTGCTTTGTTGAAAAAAATAAATGTGCAAAATGTTTCTCAAGTTTAATCAACTACATTACATCTATGATATTATGTTGACTTCATATATACTTATATTAATTTTCACTTTAAATTTTTAGCCGAAATAATGATGATAGAGGCAGATGTGGTTTATGGTACCTTGATTGACTCTCAAAACAAAACGGCTATAATGGCACATACAGTAAATGATCCATCAGATTTGTCATTAGATATGTTTCTGCAGGAAATAGACGCCTACAATGGAATCGCCAATATTTCATCGGGCAAAGGAAAGGGAATAAAACTAGATTTTAAAAGTTTAGATGCAGTGAACGCTTCGTTGAGTTCTATTGAAAAATACAATAAGGTATAATAAATACTTAAAACCAAACATATAATAGGGTGCCTCAAAAAAGGTTTTGTTTTTAAGGGAAAGTATCCTTTTTGGTTAAACGCGGACATATTACTCGGTACCGATTATAAAAAAGTTCATATTGAAAAAAAAGAAGATTTGAAAGTTGAGCCCGTAGACCCTCAAGGTTTTTTATTGAATGTAAAAAAATTTCCCAGTTCTGTTCTTTCCCTTGGATGGACAACTAATCTTACTAATTCAAATCAGAGTTACACAGATGAAGATGTTGAAGAAATGCTTCAAATTATTAAATCCAATGAGGTAAGAGTTCAATAATAATTTGTTAAGATCATAATAAATTATCTATCTTCAAGGTAACTAACAGAATAACTTTTGCCGTTCGAGCCGGCCTGGTCGCCAACAGTTTACCGCAAATGAAACAGCTTTTATCAAATGGAAATTCTACTTTAACGATTTGGTCATCTAAGGAAGATTATCCGGGAAAAGTTGACGTTGTGAATTTGAGAAAAGTTATTTTGGACATTGGCGTGACGAAAATATTCGTTGACTTACCTGAAAATTTAAAAAATGACTTACATTTGGGTAGTTCAGGATGTCGCATAAATTCCATGGCTATGTTGGGTGTAATAAGTATTTTTCTTGTGATGCTTATGTAGTGAAATTATTTATTTATATTTTTTTGCACGTTTTAATGGAATTACAATATTATACAACACAATATAATTTGTATTATTGTACTGGATGTCCCAATAAAAACGGGCATATCTCCATAATATAGTACCTAAAGCTACGGGAACCTACTTACCCTTGAAAAATATTGAATAGAAGCACAGTATAGGGTGATAGAAGCTGATCCCGAGATATATCTTAAGAAACTAACAAACATTTTAGTTTTCTATTGTATATAAAATTTAGGAATTCACCTTGGACCCCCTTTATATACGTATATTTAGAGATCACTACATTTTTCCATAAATAAAATAAAAAACAAATAATTATGTTTTAATGAAGCTTAATTATCTCTTTATATACACAAGTAGACTAATACATAGTAGGTACTATAAATAAAACTACATTATTACGCAATAACATAAATCAGACTACAAAAAAGTAAACATAAAATTGTACTGAACGTAAAAGTTGTGGCACTGGATTGTTCTACAACAAAAGTATCAAAAATAACGTTTTTATCTTCGATATTTTTAGCCAAACCGTATACTTTATTATTACAAATTATGGGACTACCTAGTATTAATTCGGTGATATTTAAAATATCTAAGTTAACTTCTAAATGTGAGTCTTTAATAAAAACGTTTTCAACATAACTATATAAAAGAGTATCATTTTGTAGAGTTACAAATGTGCAGTTCTGTAAGTTTGTAGTTGTTGTGCCTATTACAGCGGAAGTTGTAAAGTTTTCATTGTCTACGGCCAATGTAACTATGTATTTATTGTAAGGTTTTGGAGAATTTAATAAATCTACAGTTGCATTTTCGGTTAATTTTTGCGCAAACAATTTAGACAGCTGCATTTTGTCTTTAATATTTTCTAAAACAACACTGTTTATAGCAACATATTCATTTGTAAAAATCCCCAAGTACCTACTGTCTTCTAAGCTAAATTTCAAGCCGTCGATAATATCTGAGAAAACAGTTATGTTATTAACGTCGTCTATATTTATTTCTGTATATTTCCACAGTTGCAACGCTTTATTTTCGTCAAATTTATACTTTCTTAATAATGTTATCATTTCGGCTGCGGGTTTAAGAACTACTGCTTGAAGAATTTCATCTTTGCAAACATCGAAGAGATCTTCTTTGGTTTTCCCGAGTTCTTTTAGTCCGTTTTCGAAGTTTTCTTCGGAAAAATTTCCTTTTTTAAATATTTCTAAAGGGTCTCCTTCTCCGTAAGTCATAGCGTTTGAAAAATCGTTGGTGTTTATATCAAGTTTTTGCAAAAAATTTCTCAGTTGTATACCGGAAGTATTAAGTTTAGTTAAAAATATTGCGTCATAAAAATTCTTAAAACTGAATTTTAGTTCGTTTAAAATATTTTCTAGCCCGTTTATACCGAGGAAATTAGAAGGGTCATAACCCAATTCCTCTAATACCCTTGTGGTTCTTGATAAATTCATATTTTCTATGGAATACAGAGCGATTATATCGGCAGTGGTAACGATATTAGAATTTTCGTACAACATGTTTATCAAATACATCGGGAGTTTTTCATTCTCCAACCCAAATACCAATTTTATTACATAGTCGAAAGTTTCTTCTGATAACGTTATCGATGGTGATATTGTAATGTTTTCTGTTAGATTTGTAGGAACTGTTGTTTCGGCCGTCACCAGTGAAATTAAAACTACAAGGATTGTATAGGATTTAATGATTGACAGTTTCACCATTTTTAAGATCTGTAAAAAATATGATTATTTATTTCTTCGATATATTGATATATTATAGGCACCATGTTTTTTTTTAACAAAAATACGATGATGTGAATTTAAGTTGGTAAATAGTTTATTAAGTGTCAAAAACGTTTCTTTAGTCACGAGTTTTCTGAAACGAGTGATTAAAGATGTTTTTGAACACATAATTATATTCACAAAATGACTATGATGTATCATTGTAAAATCAAATGACATAGTACAACATTATCGCGGAATATAAAAATATACATTACAGAAGATACACTAATGTTTAAAGTTAGGTTAGGTTTTAGTGCCGGAAGTAGAAAAAATGTAATAAACTATAGTTATGGGATGTTTAAAATCACAAGTACTTAAGTACCAGTGAAAATTTAATTGTTCAATGCATGAATTTCAGTTTCTAAAAAGATAAAATTTTACTTACAAATAATATCTGGATTGGTTTGTAAAACAACAAAACATTCAGTGAAACAGATATACACGCACACAGAAACGGAATAAAATCGACAATTTCACACAATATTGTTAATTAAAAGACACGGTCGACTAAAAGTGTTGAATTAATTAAATTATTTTCAGATGAACCTAAAAATAAATTCAGCATTGTTGAACAACGCATTGTGAATTGTATTTAGTGCGATGCTCATCCTTTTATATCAAATTTTAATTGGGGAAATGGAATTTCAAAATGGAAAATAACAATAAAAAAGTTATACCTTATTTTTTGTAAACGAGGCCTCAATATTGAATTATTTTCGTTTTACCGTAATTTTCAATTTTGAAGGAAAATAATTAAAAAGAAAATTAATTATGTAATATTGCAAAAAAGGAAAAATAATTAAATGATGTAAAAACCAGCTAAATGTATAAGTGTTGATAAATAAATATTTTTACTCACCTTTTAACAGTAAAACAATCTGTGTTTAAAATATCACTACCGGATTGAGAAGTTCTAACACAACCAATTCAATCATCTTTATCAGATATTTAAATATAATCCTGCGTTATACTTTAAGCAAACTTTTTTAATGCAAACACTGTCATAAAGATAAGAACAAAATAGTATAATATATGTCAAGGTATTCAAATGCTGAGAGTCACGGTTAAATAGCAACGAATTTTTAAATTCAATTTTCCACTGCTTATCCAGAGATTTAATTCATTCACTCAATTTTTATTCAAAATTAAAATTTTATTTATTAGTATTGCAACCAAATTGTACAATCCGCCTAGGCCTTTTACAAAAGGTGGCCAGATTGTCAAATTCTCCTTCAACATTCATTATATTCCTATCCGACTATTACCTTATTGCTTTTCAACTTAAAAAATTTTACCACTTAGTTAATTTTTGAGCTAATTGACAATTACTTGAAATATGTATTGTACTGCTTGTAATTGTCGTTGCCAAAAAATCGTAATAAAAATTGAACTAGTGAATATTTTTATATACACAAAAAACTGACAAATGTCGTTGTCAGTTGTATCAAAAAAGTTGAGTGATATGGGCAGCAGAAATGTCATTCAAATGAAACTAAACATTATTCTAAACACTTCTATTTCGAATAAATAATGCACAATTAAGAAAACGAAAATTTGATCATATATAACATTTTTGTCACGCTTTAAAACAAGCAAAAAAAAACTGTCCAATGACCTACTTATTGGTATATAAATCAACTTTTTTTAAATAACACATTGAGAGTAAATGTTCCAAAAAATTCATACAATTAATATAATTTATAGTCTATCTTTTGTTCTTTACAAAAACAAAATTAAAAACAAAACTTACAAACTGCTCGAAATAGTATTTAATATAAATTTAATCAAGCAAATTATAATATTTTATTCGAAATATTTTACAATACTAAAAATATTATTGTTAAAGTTTCTAATTAATAATTTGTTACAAAAACGTGATATTGGCTGGCTTTATCAATAAAATCGAATTATTTGCAACAACCTTTGCATAATATGAACAAAAACAATTAATCCAATGGACTCATAATCATTTTAGATACCTAATATCAGAAAAAAATGCATCGAGTTCTTAAAATTCCTTTGTAAGTGCTTGAAAAAACAATTTAATAGCATTTGATGATGGAAATTCTTTTAAAAATTTATCCAATACATTTAGATATGAGCCCAATCAATTTTAAGTAACAGTATTTTTTAAAATGGTCTCAATATACACAACTTTGCTATAATTCATTTAGATAATTCCAAACAGTTTATATAAACCAGATTGAACACAAATTATTTTTTATATTAATAATATACATAAAATCTATATAAAAGATGACCATTTCAAATTAAAACAGAAAAGGATGATAAGAGTTAAGTGGACCACCATTAGGGCTGGGCGATTATCAAAAAGTATAATCGATTATGTAAAATAATCGATTATTTCCGATTAAACGAGTGTTTCCGATCAATCGATTATTTTCGATCCACCGATTTTTTTTCCAAATAATCGATTATTTGCTTATTTTCGATTATTTTAGATTGTTCGATTATTTTTAAAAATATATATCGATTAATCGATCACCCGATTAATCGATTATTTTGCCCACCCCTAACCACCATCGGATTAATTTGAGCAACCACCAGTTAGTAAAAAGCACAAATAGACAAGTTTTCTACCAGTTTGTATCTTTAACTGTTTCTGAGATCCCAATACTGGACCATTCGAAATGACCACCCTGTATAAGAGATAATTTCCAACAAAAAAAAATTAATACAATAACCAAGGATGATGTTTGAGCGACTCTTTAGATCGATCACCATAATCGTAAAGTAATTCTTCACCTTTTCTAATGTCATCCTTTGCTAATAACACCAATCGAGGTTTGTTATCGATTAGCATAGTTTTTGTTACTAAATTACCATTCCTTGAATGGTTCACTAGGCGACCGAGTTTTCCCGATTCCAAAGTAGCATCCACACTAAACAAATTTTTTTTTTTTCAGTTTAAATGCAAAATGATATATTTGATTAACTTACCAATACTGTTGATTATTGTACTTGAAATAATACATGTAGCAGCCAGCGTTTTCATTTCTGGCATACATTTCTTCTCTTAGTTTAGCTTCAATTGGATCTATAAGATCACCACTATATTCTACTACAAAGTCTCCTTTAGAAAAGTCTTTTGATGCTATCACACCCCTGCCTTTACCTTCAAATACTTTCACCTGAAAAAATTGATATATTTGTTCTATAGAATGGAAAGAGAATAAGAATAATTACCTCAAGACCTTCTTGATCTTCTTTTTTCAAAGCCTGTTCTAGATTTCTTTGCTTTTCTTCCAAAACAATCTTCATTGTTTTACGTACTGATCTCCGTACAGGAAAGTATTCTGTTAATTTATGACTTTCTACACCTTTAATTTCTTTACCATTTTGAAATAGACGTCCTATTTTCACCCTTGAATATTTAGTGTTAGTTTTTTTCACATTTTCCTGTATTTAAACAATAATTAACATTTCAAACCTTTTCTTTGATTTCCGAGGTGATTCTAAAAGTTTTTCATCTGATTTATCTTCAGAACTGTCATTTCGTAGTTCAATCCTATGTGGAGTAGATGGCGAAGGTAGCATTTCTTGATACTTCATCTTTTTACTTCTTGTTTTGTTTATAGGGGTTGTAGGTTCAAGAGAAGTTGCTAAAAATATTATGGGACACATTGTATAAAACACCTAAACTTGGTTAATTTAGGTTTAGACTGTGACAGATTGATAATAAATACATCAGTCTAAACATCAGTTATCATTTATCCGAGATTTAACCCAGATTTCAAACTCAGCCATATCCATGGTTGTGTGTGCTGTGCTTATGACTTTTCTTTCAATGACATACATAATATGAATGTCACCCTATTTCAAAATATTTTCAGAATTTTGAAACTCAAAATCAAAAGTGTATGACCCCAAATTGAAAATTTTGTAAAAAAACTATCCAGATAAACTACAGAAACAGAAATGGAGGAAGATCACATGAGGTTGTCTGAACAGAGAAAAATTGCTAGAAATTCTGTGAGTGCAGATAAGAAAGATCTACAAGATGCCGCAAGACAATTTATAAAAAATGCTGTGAGTAATATATTTTACATTAATTTATCACAGGTCCATTTTTAATAATTATATAACATATAATTTCTATTTACTGATAGAATGAATTCGAGAACCATAAAAATTTGTCAACTCAGGGACATAATGAAACTGAAATGTTGGAAAACGTTAGTGATATAGAAGTAAAACACAGTAATATTTTTCAAAAAGAAAGAGATGGTAAAAGTAATAAAGAAGAAATGGGCCGTGAACTGAAGGAAAATAATGACCAAATTGTAGAATACATCTTTTGTTTAAGACAGCATAGAGATGAACTGGTTTATATAATTGAGAAACAATATAAAGAAAGAAAAAAATTAGAAACTGAAATGGAAAGAATTACATACAAACTTTGTTTGGTAAACTACTGTGTGTATCAATAAATAAGAAATTTAACTTTTTTCAATTGTTTTTAGATAAATAAAAGCATGGCACAAAGAATAAAAACTAAAAATCTATATGATGAAACAATTAAAGAAATTGAAACCAACTATTGCCACCTTATTAAAGATTCTGAGAAGATTTTAGGTATAATAAGAAGCAGATATGAAAAATTAGAATCAATGATCAACAAAAAAACTAGTACTGATGAAGCAGTTGGAGATGAGTAATATACAAAATTATTTTTAATTATCATAACAAATTCTCATGTTCTTTTCTTTTTCAGAAATGCTAGTGGTGAACATCCTGATAAGGTAAGTGACATAAGTATACTTGATTACCTACTTATGAGCTATATTTTTATTTTAGATGTTTAAATGTCCAAAACTGATATCTACATTGGATAAAGTAGGAAAGAAATGTTCCAACACTAGTAATGATAGCCTTACATGATAATAACTCATTTTTTTCAACAATTGAACACACAAGAGAAAAGCCAAATTTTAATCAAGTATTTCGGTTACACTGGATATTATCAGATTCTTTAAAGTTATTATTGGCTGTATAACATAATTAAGTATAACCAATGTCAGTAAATTTTATGAAATGTATTAAATAAAATCCATACTAAAAACGACTGTGTTATTTCAAAAGTTTTTGTGTATAAGTTTATGTTTTTTACATAATTCAAACAACCTAGCTTTATTGTTAAATTTCAAAATGTCTTACCTTTAACCATCTTCCAAAGTTATTAAAGACAATAAGCGTTGTTTTAATAAGTCACACTCTTTTGAATACCTAATGAAATTCTGCACTACATCTTAATCTATTTTTAATTATGGAATATCACAAATTTGTCGTCTATTAACACAAATTTCAAAGCAACGACATGTTAAAATTGCAATCATAGATTAATTAATAGAATAAATAGATTGCTTGTCTTGTAATTCGAAGTCTTCTTTTTTATAAATTATTTTTCAAGCCATTAACGGTCACCATAGAAAAAGAAGAAGAAATAATTAGTTGACATTAGGTCTGTGATGCTTGTGAGAACCACAGAGTACACCATCTAGATGGTGTACTCTGTGGTGAGAACAGAACTCATGAAAATTAATCTAATGCATCTTTTATCTAGAAATGTTTTCTATGATCTAGAATAGGTCCACGACAGTTGACATTTTAGCCTTAATTTTCCCGCGCTGTCATTCTGTCGAAAAACATATGTTTTTGACGCCAAGTGTGATTGCATTGTAAATAACCTAAGAGTTTATTGTGGTTGAGCAAGCTTTTTTATTTTTTCGAACAGTATAATCTGTTATATATTTTTCTGATATTTTTTGAAGAGATGTTTCTGTCATTGTCCTCAATTTTTGATTATTTATCTGCTTCTCCAAACAGCAGATGCATTGTAGAAGGTGAAGCTGTTCTGGCAGCGAAGTAGCGAACCATGTTATTATGTGTGATCAGAGAAAAAGTGGACAAAAAATGGATGATTAGATCCTACTGTTTGCAAACTAGTGCAGTGAAAAGTGAATAAAGTGATCCCCATGAAATAAATGCAAAAGAATTGACATAGTACTCCGAAACTTTATAGTAGGCACTTGATGTGAACAATCTTGTTATCTCTCTCCTAAAATGCATTTTGTTATTTATTTTCCTAATGTTTAATGGCAAATAATTAAATAATCATATGGTTTTAAATGAAACTAACTGTTTTTAAATGACTCCACAATATATCTGTAAAAATGACATTTTTACAGATATATTGTGGAGTCATTTAAAAACAGTTAGTTTCATTTAAAACCATATGATGAGTAGATTCCACGAAGTGAGGGTTTATACAGTTAACTCAATTAAATAATCTTTCACTATCATATATAATAGATTTTTTTGTTAGAGAGGAGGTGGGAATAGGTAAGGAGACTGTATGAGAAGCACGAATATTGTAAGAACGAGCTGAACAGATTGCCAATATCTGTTTAAAAACAACTTGTAATTATTATTCATCATGATTTACCATGAATACTATAAATATATTAATTAATAAATTAATTTTTATCTCTGAAATATTTAAGGATATATAAACTATTGGTTAGCAACAACAATTTTTCAGAAGAATTATTTCAAGATGCATCAAGTCAGGAAAATAGTTATTATTTCTCAAAAATAATGTGACATTTCCTGTATACAATAAAAATACTTATGAAATTTCTGTGTATTATTTAATTTATAAATATTTGCAACAATTTTTTTCTTCATATATAGCATAATCATTAGTGGAAAAACAAATCTTCTCTGAAAATAGGACTACCCAAATTAACAATACCACAAATAATTGCGAATATATCATCAACAATTGGTACCAAATGCAAAGGAAAAGTATTCCTGAAAATTCTGAAAACCTTTATCCTCGCATTCAACAAATGGTAACTCCTGTTGTTGAAGCTCCAGTAGTGCTTTAGCTCCATCAAAGTCACTAAATGAGTTCGATATCATGTCATCCTTGGAGGTGGAAGGGAGTTGATTAACCTAAAATTTGAAATGACCAATAGTTAGTGAGTATAGTTATTTAGTTTTGACTTCAATAAAAATAACCAGCAAGAGAACTTGCCTGTCTTCTTTCAGTAAGTTTTTCATATCTTCTCTCTTTCTCTTCTATCTTCAGACTTTTTGATTTTGTTATAACACTGGACACAGGTAAGTTTTTACTTAGTACAGCAGTCTTTTTCAGGTACCGTTTCTGATAGCCCCCTGAAAAATTGTTATATAATTATTTCAACCACATTTAATATAAAAAGCAAAATACCTACTTACAATTACTAGGAGTTATGAAATCGTCCTCGACAAAATGTTTAGAGCAAATTCTCATATTTTTGGTAACTCTCTTTCGTATTTTCAATTTGATCTCCCACAGTTTCTTTCTATCAACCATAGTCATCATTCCGGATTCTCCAATACTCTCGACTCTCTGACCCTCATTTGGAAAATGATGAAAGGTCAAATCGGGGTTTTTTTATACACAGAGTTACATCCAGGTACACAACAATTTGCTCTGCTGGTCATTTTCACTTTTAACAAACTATTTATCACTATCAAACAACTATAATCCTCACACAAATGCACACTTGGATGTAAATAAATACAAAGCAATCACACTTGCTGGTCACGTGACATTGATGCGAGTTTATTCCGCCAGATAGCGTATCGCTTAGCATTAAAAGTCAATACCCCTGAGGAAAAACAATAATTATCAAACAACTATCAACCTATATTATTAAATATGCAAGCTCAACAATTAAAATAACTTTTAAGCCAAACCAATCAGCATAACCTAATCACTATTAAGTGACACGTGTTGCGTTGCTTATTGTTTTTCCTCAGTTAGAATAGTTTGTGACGCCACGTGGACATGCCCTATGCCCATTGTATAAATATATCATTATACAATGCTAATACAGAATAAAACAAAATTTCATTGTTTTATTTATATTAATAGAATCAATATATAAAACGATACAATTGATTATTATTTTACATAGCATAAAATTAATGAAATACAATTTATTCTTCTTCATCTTCTGGTCCAGAGTTCTCTTTTTCATCTTTATCATCTTCACTGTAAATTTGACCCTCATCTTGCTCTTCATCATCGTCACCAGCAACCTCGGCATTTTCAAGTTCAGCTCGTTCCATCTGTTTAACGAGCTCTGCTTCATCTGTAGCAGTCACAACTTTGGGCTGAAATTAATTAATAAAATAATTATGTATATTTATTAAGATTATCAAAATATACATACAGCCATTTGAATATTGAAGACACCTCCTAATTCTGTAATAGTCGCTTTAACTTTTTCAATTGCATCATTTAAAATTTTTAATCCATCTTGTTTTTCTGGCGTAGATGTAGTCATTACTGAAATAAGCATACAATGGAAGAAAGTGGAGATAATGATGTAAAAAGTACTTACCATATAGTGGTGGTGCTATAAGGTTGATTTTAATTGGTAATTCTTCTGTAGACAAAGATAATCCAGATTTCAGAGCAGTTTTAACTGCATCAATTCCTTCATAACCATAACACGCACATTCAATATCTGCCCTAATTTTGACAGCTTGAGATGTTAACTTCCTCTTAATGTTATTTAATAAAACATCTTTTGTTTTATCATCCAATTCACATTCTGCCAATATACTTGGGTCACTGAAATAATACATTAGTATTGCCTTATTTTCTTAATATTTTAAATGGGACTTACAGTACAGCTTGTTTAAAAAAGTCATATGCACTAGCTTTATTCTTTTTGTATTTTTCTTCAAAATACCATGCTGTCTTTTGATACAATTCTTCTAATTGTTCATCTGATTCGTATTTTAGTAGTTCAGCAACATGTCTCAGTATAGAATTAACGGCTTTGGCTTTTGCAAATCTTTCTGTACACTTTTCGACATCTTCGGCACTAACTCGTCGTTTAGAGAGATCTATGTAACCTTTTTCTTTGTCTACTCTTATAACTACAACTGGTTCTGTTTTACCTACACGAATAAGTTTGTTAATTGATCTAATACGTCTTCTGGACAACTCGGAAAGCAAGATCATTCCTTCTATATTATTGTATTCTAGTAAATGAACATAAGCCCCCATTTCGGCGATGGCTCTTACGTTTACCATCACTACATCTTCCACTTCGGGATATTTTTCTTTATAAAATCGACACGATAGCGGCATTATGGAAATCCAATATGCTAAAATTTGAGGTTAAGGTTTATTTGGCAGATGTAAAAATATGACCAGCACTGAAATGATGCAAACTTTGAAATTTACAATTATTTCGAGCAATTTTAAGTATTCTAGTTAATATAATAAATGTGTGTTTATTCCACTTTTTGACATACCTTCACGTGTGCAATATGATGCTTAAAGCTTAAATAAAATGTGACCTTTCAATAAGTGTCAAGATCTACATCTTTTTTAGAGGACTCTACTTTTCGGATAAACAGCAACGGATAATTTGATTTTATTGATTAAAGCCAGTAAATGTCATTCAAGGATCAAATACTTCGGATTGAACTTCCAGTATTTTGCAGTGCGGTCTCTAAATACGTTTAGAATATCGTAACTTTTAGTAATTGCTAAAGCAAGAAACATCCATTGAATGGCCATAAAGAATGAAACTTAATTTAAAATATTTCGACATTTTGCTATGATAAAAATGTTATTTATATTTATAACGATAATAATCGATTATTGATTGATTAACAATAATCGACCGCTGATTGATCAAAAAGAATCGATTGTTGATAATCAATTACTGTTGCTATACTGATCGATTATTAATCGATTGTTGATAATCGATTATTATACGATTGTTGATAATCGATTAATTATCGATTGTTGATAATCTACTAGGTATCGATTGTTGAAAATCAATTATTAATCTATTGTTGATATACAGGTATGCAAACAAAGTTAAACTCTTAATAGGCATGCAAACAAAGTTACTCTCCCAATAGATATTCAACCAAATTTACCCTTCTAATAGGTATGCAACCTAAATACCTTTCCAATAGGTATGCAACCAAAGCTACCTTCCTAATAGGTATGCAACCTAAATACCTTCCCAATAGATATGCAACCAAAGCTACCTTCCTAATAGGTATGCAACCGAAGTAACCTTCCTAATAGGTATGCAACCTAAATACCTTCCAAATAGGTATGCAACCTAAATACCTTCCTAATAGGTATGCAAACTAAATACCTTCCTAATAGGTATGCAACCTAAATACCTTCCTAATAG
>CAJUYH010008821.1:0-14791 GCA_910591685.1 Galerucella tenella
AATTTAAATAATTAATAAATAATATTTCGGCCAAAAGGCATCACATCGTCCCTGTGCGCGTATAGAACGTTGGGTTTTAAGGCTTCAGTCATTCAATTTCAAAATAATATATCGCCCAGGGAAAACTAATATTGCAGACCCGTTATCTCATCTTTGTGAGCGGCAAGTACATGAACCATTTGAGAGTCACGACGTAGTGCACCAAATTATGGCACATCCTTGCCCTATTGCTGTCACAGTGAAAGAAATTGAGGAAAACACAGAATCCGACCAAGAAATTTCAAAATTAAAAGCAGGCGTGGAACAAGATATTTGGAGCGATCCTTTCAAATACTGTAAAGTATTTGAAGAGGAATTTTGCTTTAGTGATGGAATTCTTTTAAGAGGTACGAGAATTGTTATTCCAGAAAAACTTCGACAACGAGTTCTAGATTCAGCACACGAGGGTCATCCAGGTATTGTTGCCATGAAAAGAAGGCTACGAACAAAAGTTTGGTGGCCCAAAATCGACGACCAAGCCGAAAAAATAGTTAGAGCATGCAAGGGCTGCACATTAGTATCGGCTTGAAAAGGAGACAAATTCCAACAGCTCCGTGGTTAGACGTGGCCATAGACTTCATGGGTCCACTACCTAACGGGAAATATCTTTTTGTCATTATAGACTACTTTAGTAGATATAAAGAAATTAAAATAATGGGAACTATAACATCTACAACCACCATTAACGTCCTTAAAGAAATCTTCTCGAGACAAGGGTTCCCGTTATCAATTATGTGTGATAATGGCAAGCAATTCACAAGCGAAGAAATAAAATCATTCTGTAGAGAAAAAGGCATTAAAATATACCACTCCGATCCCATACTGGCCTCAGATGAACGGAGAGGTAGAACGACAGAATAGGGATATCCTTAAACGGTTAAAGATAAGTCAAGTCCTTAGGACTAATTGGCATGAAGAGCTGGTAACTTATCTCATGATGTACAACAGCACACCACATGCAAATACGGGATAGACTCCCAGTGAACTATTTTATCGGCGCCAATTCAGAGTCAAACTACCTAGCGTCACAGATAACCAACATAGCGTTTTCGACGATGAGACAATTGATAGGGATGGTATACAAAAAGAGAAAGGCAGGGAAAACGAGAATAGAAAACGGAAGGCAACCAATAATACTGATATAAATATCGGCGATAAAGTTTATCAAAAAAATTTAATCAGGCCAAATAAAGTATCTCCAGACTACGATCCTACCCCACACACTGTAATAGAGAAACAAGGAGGAGATGTTACAATTCTAGACTCTCAAACAGGTCAGCAATTAAGGCTAAATATAGTTCACCTAAAAAAGATAGAGGGTCAGTAGTGGCGACTAGCAAATGATGATAATGATAAGCGAAACTAACAAAAGGAACAGGATATTATAATAATATACAAGTATACTCATTTCTCCACAGGTTCAAACGAACAAAACAATACTTACCTCTCCTAACAATTGATGGAAGATCAGGATAAGGATAGCGTTAGGTAATTAGTTAGATTGTTTTTTATATTTATTCTTGTTTATAATTATGCCTATTTTTATATTCATCATATTATGCTTGTTAATTTGTTGATTGTTATCATTGTTAAACTGATCGAATAAATATGTTTGTCAATTTAGATTAAGTTTCCATCCCTACTACGTATTGGGTGTAAATTAGTTGAAATAAAACTAGATATAGTCCAATAAATGAAGGCAAAAAATACCGTCAACATGGGCATCTGGTCCAGCAAGAATTCTTTTTTAATTTGCAGTTAATAGTGGGTACATTGAATCCCCAAAATGTCAGGTGCCTGAAATTTGTGGAAGGGTCGGAAAATGGCTCTAGATATCCCGAAAAACCGTTTTCCGCTGATATCTCCCGAACTACGATCCCTAGAGAATTTTTGTTCAGACGAAAAAATGAAGAGCAGTTCATTACCTACAAAAGTTGTTCCTACAATTTTTTCGTTACACCCATTTTTTTGCAAAAATAATGGTTGAAAAGTTCGCAGTTTTCTGAAACTTAAAAACTGTCGCTTCTAGCCCAAAATCTTGGATGAGGGACCCTGAAAATACACCAATTTCTATGTTTAGGCATCCAGGCAGACCAATCCTAGGAATGATTGTGTGCGAAAAGGATTGATAGTAGACGCTAAAATTGCGATAATAACTTTCCCATTCTTCATTACCGAATACCTCTTTCTACACAAGCGATAAACTTCCACAGACAATACCTTCTCCAGGAACAAATGGTGGTTGTCTTTCCTGGTCTTACTAACATTTATTAGGGTTTCTAGTCCTCGGGTAACCGTTGTAACGTCTTCAGTCAGAGCTTGATCACAAATAAAACACACGGGCGAACTAGAATCCTCTGCGACTTCCATTTTTCTACAGGAATAAACAATATTTATCAAATCATTAGATGTCATTTCACCCACAACAATATTAATGATCTTAATTAAAAAAATGAAACCTCACCGTGTGCTCCAAAAAAAAGAAGCTCAAGAATTTTCAATATTTCCCTGTTTTTTATCAATAAAAATCTCAAAATTTATTATTTAATAATAACAATAAAATTAATAACGACTTGAATTTCAATTTTTACACTGGAATACTACTAATTTATTCTTGAAAAATTACGGAAGAGATAGTGTTTACATGTAAAATTTTGTTTTGTTGTTGACAAACAATGCAGCAGAAAGCAACCACGTGTAGACGCACTATATTAGACGCCGTCGACCACACTATAGATGGGTGGCGTGGCAGCGTGCGAGAATAAAATGAGGCATCCATTACAACAAATTTAGAGACAAATTTCTTTTTAATGCATCAAATAAAATACTTGATACGCATATCAAAGGAAAGTTCAGAATGTGACCTTTCATCGGGTATGATGCTTGGCCGGAAAGAATTTTACTGTAAAGAGAAAAAACTGCTCGAAAAAACTCAGAAGAATAGCTGTCTTCCCTCATAAAACTGGAAATTTCCCCGACTTTCCTGAAAACCCAGGGGTCTGGGCCAAAAAAATTATACCATCGGCAAGAGGATATTCTAACCTTTCTCCCAATATCAATTATAAGCGGGTTTGACAGTTAATCATCGAGAAATTCCCGATAAACCAGAGCGCACGGGAAAACTCCAGAAATCCACAAAAATCGCCTCTTGGAAAACACATTATCCAAAAAAATACGGTCGAATTATTGGTAGCATTGTTTCGGAATATATAAAGTACCCCCCAAAGAACCATTATCCAATAGGATTGGCTGAAATAACTCTTAATAAAAATAATATGAATAAATCCAAGGAAGCATTAAAAAATCTAGCAAAGACGAATTTTGGCCTGGTTTTCCAATGACCCAGGAGCACGAATTAAGTGGATAAAAACACGCCTTAGTAGCCACAGATCCCTTCTTTCACCCGCACTTTGATTCATTAAAAAATATTGATTTTCACGCGAGTTATTAAAAAATTAGTAATTCACTCAAAGACATCATGCCCTCACAGCGTGCTCTCTATAAGCCGGCCTGGAGCTCAATTTTGGGTCGGCGTTCGGGCCATTTATCTCGAAAACTATCTAATTTTTCGAAAAAATGCTAAGGATCATTTTTGTGGGTAAGGAACTGCTCTTTATTTTTCGTCTGAACAAAAATTCTCCAGTGGTCAAATCTCGGCAGATATCGCGGTAAAACGGATTTTCTGGAATTTCAGAGCCATTTTCCCACCCTTCCACAATGGTCAGGTACCTGACATTTTGGGAATTTGATGTGCCTACCATAACCTGCAAATTTAAAAAAAAATTGCTCTTGCTGGACCAGTTGCCCATGTTGACACCTTCGTTTACTGGACTAATATATGTATTGTATGGATATTATTCATGTTTTATCAATTAAAAACAAAGGAAGAGATGTGGTGTATTGAACTGTGTATGATTATGATTATAATGTAATTATAGGAACCTGATTAATCGTACGAGAGTCGAATACTGACTGTGTGTGCGGAATGTTGTATGTAGAGATGAGATGAAATAAATGAAATTGTATAAGTAAAGAAAATAAGTGTTTTATTGAGGAATAGAGAATACCACACCGTTAATGGTGGAGTTCGCTTATCATATTCATTCCTTGGAATAAGTTTATTCAGTAAAGTTCTAGCAATCTACCAAATATACATTTATTTACGGTACTGGTCTATTTTGTCTATGACACATTGCACGCGTTTATATCAGGGGGTCTATTCACTAACAGTGAGAGCTCCTACGAGAGTACAAACTTATAAAGTGCGCATGCGGGCTATATCATAATTTTCAATTTCGAGAGAGCATGCGCATGCTAGCGCACTTTATTAAGTGTGTATACTTTCGTAGGAGCTTTCACTGTTAGTGAATAGACCCCTGTGCGGAAATGGAATGAGAAGGTGTTTTAAATATCATCGTTATTTTGCCATCGAACAAATGATTTTAGGTGACTTGCTAACTTCGGTAGCGTCTTTTGGATAATCATACATATTATCATTGAAGACGATAAACAAATATCATCTGCTAAAACAGTGTACCTATTGTGAATTAAGTTTAATTTTCTTCCATGTTACATCGAGTAATTTCACATCTAGACAGTATCTCCACAATGAAGAATGAATTACTTGGAACTCCCAAATAGAGTTTCGGATTTTTTTCAATAACATAAATTTGATCTATTTTCAACGTTTTGGCAACTCCACAATTCAATGTGAACTTCTGATGAATAAGAATAGGTACTTCCGACGAAGAGGGTTCAATCCAAATATCTGAATCAGTTTAAGAACTTACGGATGATGAAATGTTAAACTAGGTCGCATTTTCTTTTTAGTCAGTGCTTCCAAAAACGAAGTTTCTCTTGCCTATTACCTACACATTTCAAATCAGATGTTGCGCACTGTGTGGCCTTAGATCTTACAGTAGGTCCTAAATTAACTTGAACACCAACATCTACAGTTTAATTTGGGGCAGACAACTCTTCTGGTTTCTCCTGAACTATCTCAGCACTCAATATTTCCAGTAATATAACTCTGAATTAAAACATGTTCCTTCCTTTTATGAAATAAATCTCTTGATTTACTACTGTGACATGTAGTTCTAATCTGTTGACAGTTAAAAATATGGGGTACAACATTTGGTTTCATTTTGATTTTACCAGTTTTCATCGTTTTCAGATTCATATAATTTTCTATGTCTTCTTCAACCTAAAAAGTTATTTATATATTTATCTAGAACTACTGGGTCATTGTGAATCTTATATCAAACTCAGACATTTAATAATGTAAAATAAACAATTTCAACTTACGTTAAAAGGGGTCCGGTAAGGTTCGCGACCCTCGGAATTTTGCAACGATTTTTTTAATAGAAAGCCCTATTGCTATAGAATGTTTTAAAAAAAAAAATTCTTGGATTATCCACTTTTTGAAAGAGAAAATCGCAATTGGAAGTACCAAAAATCCGCCATTTTTTTTAAATATTTGACAATTTTTGACAATTCTGTCTTGATATCGGATGGTCACAAATTTAAGAAAGAGTGGAGAATTGGCTATGTTGCCAGCTTTCCTTTCCGTAGCTCGTTACGGCTTAGAAATAGCACCAAGATTTTAGATGTATCTTTTCACATATAACACCGATGTTCTTACTATCTTTAAGATCTAAAAGTTATGTATTGAAAATTTACTTTTTAGACATAATATTGTATGTTCCACAGGTACTAACTTGTACGTATATTTTATGACGTTAGAGTGAAAACCAAGAATTATACTTTTGTGACTTTTAGTTGAAAATTAACGTCAAAACTGTTATCAGACAAAAACAAAGAGAGGCGTGGAGAACCTACTGCGAGGAAATCGAAGATTTTCCCCAAGCAGCCAGACTCCAAAAAGCCCTCTCCAAAGATCCCTACCGTCACATTGGTACACTAACCAAAGAGGATGGCACAAAAACTGCCAACCTCGAGGAGAGCCTTGAACTATTAATGTCAACTCACTTCCCTGACTCCAAAACTGCTAACACGGTAACATGGAAGGAAGAGAAATACCACAACCCGACGGATGATGACTGGCGGATAGCGCGACAGATCGTCGACGCGGACAGATTAAGGTGGGCCATCTCTTGCTTCTCCCCCTTTAAATCACCAGGAACAGACCGCATTTATCCAGCTCTACTCCAGTGGGGCCTGGATGCTTTAACGCCGCACCTGGTAGGAGTCCTCAGATCCTCATTGGCACTGAGGTATATTCCAGGTTGGAGAGAAGTCAAAGTTGTATTCATACCAAAACCAGGAAGAATGGACTTTCCTACTCCAAAATTATATCGACCCATCAGCCTCACATCGTTTTCAATGAAGACCTTGGAGAGTCTGTGCGAACGATATATACGAGATGCAGTGATAACGCAAAACCCATTGCACCCAAACCAACATGCATACACTCCAGGGAGATCAACCGATTCGGCTCTTCACCTTTTGGCAGGCCGCATCGAAAGATCGCTGGAAAACAAGGAGTCCACCCTGCGCGTATTCATAGACATAGAAGGTGCGTTCGACAAAACCACTTTTCCCAAGATAACGAACGCACTTGCCAACAAGAATATCTCCCAAACCATAAATGGCTGGATATATAACATGCTCTCAAAAAGAGTAATAAAAATCAGCGTAGATGATGTCACCATCAAAGGCTTGGTTGTGAAAGGGTGTCCACAGGGAGGGGTACTTCCACCACTACTGTGGAACATGGTCTTAGACTCCTTGGTCAGCCGCCTCAATGATGGCAACCTCTACACAAAAGCTTATGCAGATGATCTAGTCATTCTGCTAACAGGAAGATTTGAGGAGATACTCTGTGCTCTAATGCAAGAGGCCCTCAACATCATAGAACAATGGTGTAAAGACCATTCTCTGTCAATAAACCGAAGAAGACAGAAATGGTACTCTTCACGAAAAAAAGGAAGCTTGCAAAACATCAAGTGCCAAAGCTCCTAAATACCGAACTTGAGTTCTCATCAGAGGTGAAATATCTAGGTGTCACATTTGACAGTAAGTTAACATGGAACTCTCATCTAGAAAACAGAGTGAAAAAAGCATATATTTCTTATGAATAGTGTCGCAGAACCATCGGCCGTACCTGGGGAATGTCACCCAGGGTTACTGCCTGGATCTACACTGCCATCATCATACCTATGCTAACGTACGGCGCTATTGCCTGGGGAGTTAAAGCAAACCAGCTGACAGTAGTCCGTAAACTGGATCAAATTCAGAGAACAGCATGACTCAATACAACAGGAGGCATGAGAACCACACCAACCAGAGCGATGGAGGTGATCCTTGGTCTCACTCCCCTTGACATACACATCAAGGAGATTATTTTGATGACCATGACACGCTTACGCTCTACCGGTATACAACCTGACGTAGGATCTGGTAGATTGAGACGTAACCTATGGCGTGAGGCACTCAATGAGGTCCCACTGCTGCAGGCAAATACGGATGCAATCTCACCACAATCTGCCTTTCACAGGCCCTACAAGGTAATCATTAAATATAACACAAAAGACACATCAGAAGAAGGCGCACTCCGCATCTTCACGGATTGCTCTAAAACCAATATGGGCTCAGGATGTGGAATTTACTCCAGATCTCCGAATCTAAACATCAAATGGGCGATGGGCTGTAGTGTCAGCGTTGCTCAAACAGAGCTCACTGCTATCTACATCGCCGCAAGAGAGATTACCAAAAGAAACACAGGTAATAAAATTCACATCCTTGCGGATAGTAGACAAGCACTACTAGCCCTGAACAGACCACGTATCACATCAGGCCTAGTACTGGAGTGTCACCTGTCCCTGATCGAAGCCTGTAGCAACAACGAAGTCACTCTAGGCTGGATCAAGGGGCACAGTAAATCGAACGGTAACCACATTGCCGACTCACTAGCCAGGAAAGCAGCCTCCCAAAAACTCTTGGGACCTGGCACTTTCATTGGTCTGTCGGCGTCGGCTATGATTGACCTAATAAAGGAACACTCCCTTGATACGTTTAAGGGTAGATGGGACGATGTAGAAGCTTTCAGGATTGCCAAGGAACTGCTGCAGTATCCGGACAGCAAAGTAGCCAAAAAATACGTTACTATGAACAGACAGAACCTTCGGATAGCCACGGGTATTCTGACCGGTCACTGCCACCTACGAAAACACCTCTACAGACTGGGTCTGTCTGACACTTCACTCTGTAGAGGATGTGAACAGGAAGATGTCGAACACATTCTTTGTGAATGTCCGACACTCTCTCAATTCAGGTTTTCCGTATTCGGCGAGAACAGGCTAACACAAGCCAGCATGAGGGAGCTTACTTCCGGCGACGTTATCGCCTACTTCAAACAAGTAGGCTGGATGACGAGCCAGAAGGAAGTCTGAACCTCGGAAGGATGCACAATGGGCCAATTGTGGCCTAAGTGCTGTGGGGGTTACCAACCCTTCAAATTCTTACAGATAGAGATACGTCACATGTCCCGATAAGTAGGTATATAAATATTCGGCATATCACGAACCGATATTAAAAAAGAAGGGTTTTCAAGAACACAGTTCCAGTGGATTGTTCTATTCAAATTTAGCCTTATTTTATATTTATATTGCTATTATTCCACATACGACAAATGTTTACTTGAATAAATGGGAAAATATAGTTTTCATAAAAGGATCCAAAAACCTCATTCATGTGGTATACAAATTATTAGACACTTTTTCGAGAAGGGGAAGGGAATAAACATGTTTGTATATAGATAGACATGAATGACTATAAAATGACTTTTATTCCATATGATGTTTTCCAAAAAGGGAAAGGGAAGTCTGAATTTCATAATTCAAAGATCTGTATCATTTGATTGATATCGCTAGCGAAGCGCTTTCATGTGAAATACAAATTAGACACTTTTTCGAGAAGGGGAAGGGAATACATCTCTTCACCTCAAATTGACTGACTTCATGGGATTTCTACTGGAGCAAAAAAATTATCATAATTCAACACATACCGCTTCCCCACCAACTGACACAGATCAAAGTGTAACTAAAATATCATTAAATACGGAGCAAGAGAATAAGAAAAAAATTGCTAACCTAACTATTATATAAATTTTCATGGTTATAAATGCAAATAATTTTATATTGTGATATATTCATGTAATATGTTACAATGTATTCAGCTGAAAGAAAATTAAGACCATTTGACAACGCCTAATTTGTGAACCCAGGATATCTAGACATAACCTCTGACATAAGATTTTAGTGTGTAATTTTATAAGCTTAAGTGTCAAACGAAAATATTTATGCTTACGAATATTTCTAAAAATTGGCAAAATTTAAACATTCTCTTCTGGTTTTTTGTGTGAAACAGACTGACATTTAGTTCAAGATAATAACCACAGACGAAAATATTTATCGTGAAATAGCAAGAATTAGTGTTGAAAAAGTACAATTTTTTGAACTAAAATCGTGATTTTTGAAGTAATTACTGGATGATCCAGCGAAATTTTTGTTCTAATCCTCTTTATTTAAGGTAAGCTTTCAAACAAATCTTAAATTAACATAAAATTCCGAGGGTCGCGAAGTTTACCAGAACCGCCAAGCCTTCCTTGCTATTTTATTTTTTGATAAATTTGTACACTGCAGTAGAACATACGTTTTATAAGTTGCTTTATTTTCACTTATCGCAATATAACTCGGAAACGAAGATCATATATCCAGAAATAGGTAAGTTCTGACTGTAAAAGAGCAGCGGCAGTCGCTGAGAGCCTATGCCGTACCGTGGTATGACGTCACGCGCCGACACGCCCCGTTTAAAAGCAAGCGAACTTTTAGATTAGTTTTGGGGGAGGAGTTGAACAAAAATTTTTCTTTTTTGGGTAATTATTTATTCATTGGGATACTTTCTAATTATGATTAAATTGAATTTCTTTCAACGGGCCCAGTGGTCACTAAACATTGATAGTATCGATACATTTGACTACCGAAGAACAAGAAGACGAAAACTTATTTCTAATTTCTCTTTCTAACATTGGTAACCAAATTTGACTACATTCGGCTGAAATACTAGCTACACATTTATCTGCATTTAGTTGTATTGAAGCACTTTCTTTGATTTTTCGTCTTTTATTATTGGGCTCTTTCAATATTATTTTTGTCGAATCCCATTGAATTTTATGCCCCTCTTCCCAAGCATGTTTACAAATACCTGACTTAAGGAAATCCCTATCTGATCTTTGATGTATTTTTTATGTTCACTTATTCGGACTTTCAATGGTCTGTTGTTTCACCTAAATAGAATTTGTCGCATTCACAAGATATCTGATATATGCAATTTTTTGAAGATCTATCTTAACAAAAACGAAACCAAAAAATGAAGAACAATCTTGTCTAGTTGTCATATTTTTTCGTTGTGTCAGATAGGGACCAAAAATTATTTTATTAATTTTATTACTAGTTAATCTTGACAACGGTAGCTGGAACGCTACCGAAACGTCGAAATAAAAAATAAAAAACATTATTGTGGTTTGATTCCCAAAAGAATAAGAGAAAAAAGCTATTAATAAACGCATATTAGACAGGGAATAGGCTACTCCGAGGTTAGTCTGGGACTAACTTTGGTAGTAATTTTAATCTAAGAAAATAGGTAGTTTAAGCTCGGAATAACCTTCGACTAAGGCCCGGTCTTTCCAAGTACGAATAAAATGGCCAATAACTAACTGGAAGATAAATTTATTAGGAAGTCTTATTCAACAAATAAAGTGTAAATGTCTTTCAAACTGACTTTAACCAGTGATTTATTATTCGGTGAATTAACATAACCAAAATAATTATTTCAACGTTGGCTGCAATGAAATTACAATAACTAACTTCATATTATGTGTAGAGAAAGATAGTTTCATGCACAATGTGTATATAATAATAAGTGATAAACAATTGTTATGTTTCGCGGACACGTTGTAAGCTGCGAAATCGATTTTAGGCTAGTTGTCACCTGCTTTACAGCACTGTAATCATGATTTCTTGTAAATATTCAAATAATTGCTGAAATTGTGTATTAACAACGGAAGTAATTTTAGAGAAAGAACCAAAATAATAACAACAATTATAAAAAAAAGCAGAAAAATATAATCATAAACACTGCAAACCCTAATTAAATTAACCGATCTGTATATCCGATGTTGTAGTTGGGGTCTTATCTCCTCCAATAAGTTAATCACAGTTTCTTTAGGTAATCGAAAACGGCGTAAGAATTCTTTATCATCCCATCCTTCAAAGTGGTCAATACGTTCTCTAACGGTACTATATGGGTGACATTCTGGGTTTACAAAATCTACAATTTCTTGTATCTCTTGCTCTTCGAGTTCCTCGATCGAAATCATTAAAAATATCCATTTCAAAATAAATGTGACAGTTTTTATTTAAACTAGGTTAGAATCGCCAACACTTTGAAAAGAGAATAACTCAATTCGTAGTTAATCGGCATCAGTCGGTTGTTATTCACAACCCGAACAATTTTATTTCGAACTTATACCTCCTAATAACTTAACTGTAGAATAATGCTATATATTCTGCGAATATAAATTATCCGATATTGGAAAGACGAATCTAGTGCTTATTTGATAAATATATATTATTTACAACTTTATTCAGACTTGGAAAGACCGGGCCTAAATATAATTTCAGTTTTGTTGAACTGTCAATTGTGGTATTATAAATATGTAATTCGAAATTCAGTTTGACGATTTTGTATTATCAGTTCATATTATTATTCAGTTTATTATTATTAATTATGTATATTTACATATTTAAGTATTTGCGTTGGTTCAGTGGGTAGTAATTATTTTGCGATGGAAGCGGATGATTTGAGAATGATGGAAGGATTGGAAGAAGCAGAGAATATTCGTCCGATCATAAAATACAAATTCGGGCGAATCCCTCAAAAACATTCTTAGGAGAGGAATTTGAAGCTATCAAATCAAAAATAGAATATTTCTATCATTTTCTATTTAATTTTTCCTTTTCTTTTTGTTGCACACATTTTTCATGTACCTACTTGCGTTTTATAGTAATCTGGAGTTCCTCCTCAGCACGCCTTTTTTTGATTTCTTCAATTTGCATGTGAATCTCATGTAAAATTCGGAAATACTACTTTCAACACAAAATACAAACTGAGAGATGATAATAATGAGATTACTTGCTATTTTTGAAATTAATGAACACAAAACAGTCTTGTTAGTTAGACTGTTTTGTGTTAATGAACACAGCACTGACACATGTCATAATAATAGAAAACAGAACAGATGTCACCATAACGTCACGTTATTGGTCAATTCCTACCATAAAACTATAAATCTTCCTTAAGTCATGTCCTAATCCAGTAATAAGGATAGAGTAACTATTACCTACTTAGTCGGAGTTTATTAGTAGCAATTGTATTACTTCTTTAAACCGACGCTATAGTCTCAGAGTAACTAGTCTCTGACTAATCTAAGAGTAAGGGCGGAGTAAGACATTTTCATTAATAAGACAGAAAGGGCTTATACGGCAGCTGATTTGTTTTACTCGTTGCTGAGATGACATTGACATTTCAGAGCGCCATCTATCGAATTCTACACACGAGTTGCAGAGTCCCAGCACATGTTGATTTGACTCTTTGACGTTAGTGTGGCTCATAGACAAACATAATATTATATTTCTCTGTGGTGTGGATGGGGAAATTGATTTGTCAATTGATTGTTTGTGATATCGCAGTGTTGACTAAAAACGGTGATAATTTAAAGTCGGCATCGCATATGTTGCACACAGCATTGAGCATTAGTATTACTTTGTTAAATACCATAGACAAAATATATTATATTTCTCTATAAAGGACCACAGAGAAATATATTATGTTTTCGTTTTCTTGGTTCTCGATAGTCAACTTTATCGATACTATCGATAAGTATCATAGATGTTTGGTGAGCACTATAGAAATCGATATATTATTTTTCTATGATCGCCACAGACCAAATACCCAAGTGACCCAAGTAGGCGGGTTTGACCCAAGGATGATAGTATCATCCTTGGGGTTTGACTGGTTTGAGTGTTTTTGTTTTATGACAGTTTAATTCTTTTGCGTCAGTTTTTTAAAGAAATGTCGAGCACCAGACCAAGGTGAATACATATTGTATTTAAACATCAATTTTTGTTTAAAATAATTTATTACTAATTAAACATCAATTTTTGTTTAAAATAATTTATTACTAATTTTGTATAACAGTAACATACCTATACACTTTATGATATTAGTTTAACAATGTGGTCCCTTAGCACAGTGAGGAAAGACGCCGCATAAGGTTGTTTTCGATCTGTACGTGCCGGGTTCGAGTCCTGGGTATAGATAACGTCCCGGGTAGTAAGTACATTTTTTATATTTTTCTTGAATAAAATTCCTTCGTAGAAAAAATAGTGTATGAAACTCTCATGTAATGGTTATTAATACACTCGCATTAACCATAGTAAACTCGCCTTTTGCTTGTGTATTAATAACCATCATTACATGATTCTTGCATAATATACTAAGTATTAGCATTCTGTTTTTTTATACACATTACATGACATGATTTTTTATTTAACTGTTGTTAACAGCAATGCACTAAAAAAATGTGTGTTTGCAGAATAAAATGGTTAAGGTGAACAAATGGTGAACAAATGAGTTCAATGATATGTTTATTTGTATTCACCTCTTCATCGGTTTCCAATTTCAACAAAAACATTGCAATGTGAATTGATTCACTGGTCACATAGAATTCGTGATGTACACCTTCAAACTGAAGACAAAACTATCGCATAATCTTCTAGTAATGCTGTTCCAATGCTGCTTTGTGGGGTCAATAAAGATGAAGGTAGTCACTCATGTTTGTTAATGAATAATTAATGTAGCTACATCTTATCAGGTTTTTTTATACTATAAATTTACCATAAAACAGTACTACTCTTCAAGTGACACAGTGTAAGTTATTTGTTCATGTTCATTTAGTAGGTAATCAACATGGTTAACATCTTGGGTGCACATATAATTACAATTTATGGATTGTTGTGTGTGTGTGGTTGGGGGGATTTATTTCCAAGCCAGCTTCCCTCCTCCCCCATGGATTGTTGATATAAGTCAAAAGAAATTAATGTTGAAAAAACATGTTTTTGTTATAGATGTACGTGACCATGATTATTTTAAACATGGAGACAATGAGCCTGAAATGTGGGAATCCACTGATAATTCATCAGCTTCCACAGAAATGGGAGTCAACTGTAGAAGCAAATGTACTTAAAAATTCATCTTTCATTTCAAGAAATTCATCCCAGTTTAAGGCTACTGAAAGAATTGTTGTAAGAAAGAGGAAATGTAAGTATATAGGGTCGTGGCACTACTTATGGCCACCACCCTACTTATGGCCACTTGTTTCTTCAAGAACTAAAATTAAGCGTTTTACAACAATGTAAACAAAATTATCGGTTGGGGAGGTAAATATGCATGTTCCAATATATTTGGGTAATTCTTTTTTTAATTTCTTGGGAAATTAAACCACAATATTTTTGAATTATTTATTTCAACGTTTCGGTAGCGTTCCAGCTACCGTTGTCAAGAAAAAATGAGTAGAAATTAATTTTTTATCCCTAACTGACACAACAGAAAAAATTTGACAACTGGACAATCAAAAATTATTTTGAAGTTTAAGACTGCAAAATTTTGTTAT
>CAJUYH010008822.1:0-14791 GCA_910591685.1 Galerucella tenella
CACTCACGTTATCTAAAATTGAATTCAGACCCCGTTAACCTTCCGCCTGATATTGGTAGCAGGTTCTCCGGGTTATTCAATTATTATGTAAATATGGGCTGTATTCTTGCGAGGATTCTCTGAAGAAACGTTAAATACGAAAATAAACCAGTATTTTAGTGGTGTATCGTCGTTGTACACGATTCAGAAAATACATTCAACGGGTAACAAATTGAGCATAAATTTTAATACAATACGTTTTGTTACTGGGTAGCATGTTGCTGCAAGTATTTTTACAGGTGGAGTAAATAGGTCACTGAAATATTTAATGACACTTATATTCCCTTGCTGGTTGCGTTTTAGAAATTTATTATTCCGAATAATTTGGAATAGATTTTTAAATAATATTTGTCTATTCCCATCAGTCAAATATAATTTACATTCAACATCATTATCTTTCCGTTTTTGAAAATGCCAACATTTTCTCGCTGTTATCGTCAAACGGGGAGGCTCCTTTGTTCTGCATTATATTGAATTATTGATATGGATCATATACAGATCGCGAAAAGTCTTTTCGAGACATACGATTTGCACAAGTACGACCAAGGAAAATATGAGAAAAACTACTTGGAAGAGAGAGAAGAATAATTGTTCGCAGTCAGCGTTGGGCGTGTGTTTGGTTCCAGCTACCAATCTGATATGAAAGCAGCGTTGCTAGTTTATAATGTTTGGTTCTTTCTAAGAAATAAATAACTTGGATTTGACTTTTAACACGAGATAACGCCGTATTAAGTAGGAGAAAATCGAGATTGGTGATATAAATTACATTCTGCAATAAATAAATACTATAGACTGCTCTCGATTTAACAATCATTGGAATTCAACATTGTAGACGCAAAAAATTGGGTATAATTTTTACAGATAAGTACATTTGGCAACATTAGATTAAATAGGGGTGCACTGACTACACGCTCATCCATTACTGCGCACAATTATCCCTCTCTCTCTTTCAAGTAGTTTTTCTAATATTTTTCTTGTCGTACTTGTGTAAATCGTATGTCGCGAATAGAATTTTCGCAATCAGTATATGTGCTTCTGAGCCACCTTCATTATCCTTATAATCTGAGAGTCCTTGCTTAGGGAAGTCTATTTTGTCTGCACAGTCTCTCAAAGAGTCACAAGGGAGTTGGGAATTTATCTGGATGAAGTTAATTGCTTTCATAGCAGCTTGGAGAATGGATCAAATGGAAATGGCTGTTTATCCAAAATCTACTCTTTGGTATGGCTACATGTCGCCTGGTCAATATATTGGATGGCCTTTGTCTGTCGAACCTTCAACCATTGTACCACTGAACCATATATTATGGTTCGTTATTGCTTCGAAGTTGATGACTGAAGCTAGAAAATGCTTTCTTCTTGAATCATATGGTCACAGTGGCGTGGAAACGATGTCATTGGATAATTTACAGATTTGCTAGCATTGCTACCACTGACATAAGCAACCCTCCTACGACATTCATTCCGAACCTATAACCAGCTTCAGCAGTGGTATGGAGTTGAACAAGATGCAGAACACTGGTAATGAAAATGATACAAGAATGGATTACCACACTGGATCCCCAGCTCAGGAAACTTTGTTGAAACTAATTTTTTTTGCAAATGCAGAAAGTGATATGAGAAAGCCTGAGGACAAAGAAGCAGGATTGAAGTACTCCTTAATATGCACAAATTGCAATGACACCTGGAAGGAACAGTGACTCTTCTCAAGCAATCTTGTGATGACATAGAGAATGAACAAATTCATAACTTCGGAATATTTTCTGGAGAATATATTATTTTATACTCTCCTGTACAGCACAAGAGCCAAAAAATACCATTCAAAAACCGTCAATTTGGGACGTTACATCATATTTATATTGGTTATTCACAATACTCACAGTAAATATTAGATGTACCTTCACTGAAATTCAAAATATGCCTGTGACATGCAGTATGGAACAGCCAAATGGAATAGATTCATTATGAATGCATGAGAGATTAAATGTATGGAATAGAATAATTTTCTTTTTTTGATATTAATTTTTGTGATAAATCTGAAAACACTTAATATTGTAACATTGTAGAGGGTTATTAATTATAAATTATTCGTTATTATTATTTAAAAGAAGTCTCGTGAAAAAGTTTTTTGGCTAAAGCTGAATTTTCCTAATATTCTATCAAAAGTTCAGTAGCGTGCAAATTTAAGGGGATACAAAAAATAATAGATCTGTATGTTTTTAAATTTTTGGAATGGTCTTTTTTCCCTGATTTCAAAAATAAGTATATAATATTTTACCCCTACCTTGTATCGTTTTTGAGTTATGAAATGTTGTAAATCTTATAGTTTTAGTAATAGAGTACACGCATATTTCATATTTTGCTTGGATATTAATTTATAATAGTAAATATGATATCAAAAATTACTAATAATAGGAAATAAACCAGTTTCCATTGGAAATTACTCCCAAATTTTAAAATAAAATTCAAATTTCAATGCACTTTCCGACCACAACCCGAGGATTTCCGAACGCTACCGATGATACGTGTGATGTCATATCTCTTGTGTTTACTTATGTCAATATGGCCGTTATTGCATTAGGTTATGTGTAGTTGTGTGTTTTTATTGTATTTTAATCAACTATTAACTGCTTCATCGACGTAAAAATATCATTTATATGTGTGTTTGAGACCATTATCACGTGTTTGTGTGTGCTTTTTTTTATTTCTAAAAGTCAACGTAAAGTGGAAAGTGGTCATAAATATTCGATATTTCCGAGGATATTTTAAAACTTTTGGAAGAATATATTTCAGTGTTCAGTGACGATTTTTTCATATTTTGGCTAGCGAAGGTTTTGTAAAAGCACAAAGAAGCATTTATGCTGCTTGAATTTATGGAGTCAAACAGCTGCTTTAATGCAGAGGAAATAAGAGGAGTTAAAGCATTATCGTAAGTACGATTTAAACTATGTTTTATTTATATAATATATACCAACCATATTTCGATGTGTGGTCGTAAAAAAATGATGTTTTTATGGTTGATTCCTAGACATATACGTACATAACCTCAAACAATTTGAGAATAAAAATTACCAGCATAGAAGCAGGTACCTACATTAAAATGGTCTTCACAAACAAAAGTAATACCCTTCTCTTTAGTATTTTTGCTTGCGCCACCAGATAAAGTAACAAATATTTTGTCTGGAGTTTTAATAGACGTTGATTTACACACTGGAACAATGCAATACTTGGAATACAAAGTTTTTTTTAAGCTTTATCCATTTTTAAAGCTTTCAGAAACAAATTAGGTCACAAAAACTCAGAACGTGATACACGAATAAGAACGTAAACAAATGACGTTACATCGTGGGATAGCCATCTTTATGACGTGAAGCGTGTTTTGGCGGACTTTCAAATTTTATGATTTTTAAAGTCGTTTTAAAAGTTGAGTTTATATTTTTTTGGAAAAAGGCAAGCAAGGTGTTAGGAGACCTGATAAAGCGTCAATTCCCACCAATAGCCAAATTTATGCTTGTACCCTATTACTGTAAATATAAAAAGATAATTTATTAAAGTAAGCTATGGAAATGACAACTAATATGTTTGATAATTGACATATTAGTTGTCATTTTCATAGTTCATAGTCTTATTTGAAAAAGAACTATTATTTTTTGTATCCCCTTAAATTTGCAAGCTACTGAACTTTTAGTAGAATAATAAGAAAATTCAGCTATAACTAAACAACTTTCACACGAGACTTTTTTTTCTAAAAGTAATAATAACGATGATAGGGGGTGGGTAATTTATAATGAATAACCCTGTACATCAATAATGTTTAAACTTTTCTGACGAATTCAAAAAATAAGAAAAATGCGCTTTCAAAAGAACAAATTGACTTGTCCAAGCATTTTCCCAACACGCCCTCATTTATTAGTTATCGACTTTATTCGATTTGGCTGTTTCACTATTCATAGAAGTAAAGTCGCAATCCGTACGGAGTAGTGAATCAAAATTTTATGGGACTTGCTCAGCACTAGTAGACCGAACAATATATGGGATTTTACACTACGTGGTGTAATGAATGATGTGAAAACAAGAAATTTATTTGTACCGACGAGTATTGTAGGAAGTTAACAATTAATACTTTCCAGGGGTGTAGTAGGCGTAGCTTTGGGAACAGTATTGGGGGTTCGTAGGTATATAAGGTTCGTTCCAACCTCGCAAAGAACCATTCTAGAATGGCACAGGGCAAGTGCATATAGTTAATGCCGTTCCAAGCTATTTGTGACCGTAATATTACGGTTCTATTTGCGTTCCAACCGTTTGGTGATCGTTCTAGAGCCGCAACGGAACGGTTATTTCGATACTCGATCGAAAGAAGGAACTGTGAGGACTGACATGCGCTGTTGGTGAGTATTTTGTCAGTTGTTTTCAAAGATTGCTGTTTTATAGATTAACGTTAATGAAGTGTTTGTTCGTAACTCAACTATATTGTGATAGGAAATCAAAAATTAGGTGAAACGTTATAAAAAGAGTAATAACATCACTTAAAAATTGATATGAGCTTAAATTAAATATTTGTCACTCAGGAAATACCTATGGATGACGAAGGAGATAGCTATCAGTTCTGGGACGGTGCAAAGTTGGCGCCTGCGTATAAAACAATTCCTAACGATTCCAAAGCGGTCCCAGAACGGTGTTTTATCGTAGGTTGGAGCGAACCTATATTTCTAATAGTTGTAGTAGTGCTCAGGTTTAAAATTATGGAAATACGTAGGTATCCTATTGAACAAGAGTGGTTTAAAATGTCGACCGTTGAATTATGGCTTGAATTCTAAATAATACAATGTTATGATAGGTAATAATTGTTATTTGCTTACCAAATTAATATGAACATGCCACTTTTGAATTGTTTCAAGTAGTTCTTCCTAAGATTTTGTCCAGATTCCATATATTTTCTTACTCTTTTAAAACATGATTAATTGCTTTTTGCCAATTCTCTTTAGTAACTTGTAATAGGGACCTGTCTAATAATACTTTTACATCTTTTAGGTCGAATGGAATACACCAAAATAATATAGAAATCCAATAATGTTTGTAATATAAATATTTCAGCAATCCGAATGTCTCTATACATGGAAAATAATAATAGGTACCCATTACGGATACTGGTATGGTAAGAACTCCCCCTACTCAATTTTTTCCCAAATGACGGATTGAACCATAAATAATCGTTTTCTATCAATAAGAAAAATAATCTAGAGCGAATCGCCGAATTTTCCATTGTCGAACTTTCTTGAATATCGTCGTTCGGAACGAAAGACAAAGCTCGACCGAAAAGTTTCCGCAAAACTGAAATATCATCCGCAAAGAACGTATCTTTCTTCTACAATGGCTCATGTTTTGCTTTCCCCATTAGTCTCTGGAGTAATCTGAATGCTGCAATCTGTTTGGGAGAGGTCAAATTGCTTAGCGACGCAATGCCAGTGCGACAGAGTCGGCATTACTAGTTTTAGTTGGGAATAAATTGGTACGGTGGGAATAACAAAAGTTTCTGAACGCGATTGTGTATAGTTGTGCTCTTCTCTTCAATTCCTACATTTATTTGTAAAGCGATAAAATTCAAAACGACCAGCATCCAAATAATGGATGCGTATGATAGTGACGAATATTTTATTATTTTTATAAAAAAAAATATATTTTTTCTGCAGCCGTCCCGAAAATAAAACTTTCAGTAAGATTTATTAAATCGAAAATGAAACTTGACAGATGTCGCACCGAAAGTAGCTATTTTCGGAATATTTATTCAATTTCGGGACGATTTTTTTACTTTCGGAATAATTTTCAATATCTATGTAGGCGGCCTTAGCAATGATATTCACGGAATTTTTATTATGACATTGCTTGTCAAAATAAGTTTGTTGATAGTCAACTGTATTTTCAATTTTTCCTTCTAGAAATGGAAATCGACGGAAATTGACGAGAAAATAATGATTTCACATGCAATCAGTGAAGCTACTAAGTGTTATGATTGTACAATTAATGTAACGGGTGGTCCAAACCTTCAGTGGGCACCTTAATTTTTAATGCATCACAAGGCATCATGGGGTCTTTTCGACCCCAATTTTTATATCATGTTTTTCATTGACCTACGTGACTTTTGTAAGAAAAAACATGTTAAACGAGGATGAATATGAAAACAGAAAGGTGTTATATAAAAATAATATTTTATTCACGTAAACTTTAGAATTAAGAAACATTTTTGAACTTAAGGTATAATTTTACCAATAAAATAAATGCAAGTCTTTTTACTATGCCCCAGTAATAAAAAAAAGGGAAATTTTCTTTTTCTATTTACTTATAAAACTGAATACCCATTATTATAAGAAAAACCAAAAATAATTCTAGAAATTTAATTTTACTAATTTTACTAATTAAATTATGTTACATAAAAGGCACCTTGGGGTCTTGATGACCCCACACGCACTTCAAATCGCCGCTCACTGATAACTAATTGAAATTGTATTGTGTACTTTAGGCTAGGGGTGGGACATACCCTAACTTGAATTTACATAGAGCCACGCGGAAATAGCTGTTCTAATTTAACAGTTAGCCACAATCATAGGACTGCTGGGGTCTATAAGACCCCACGGTGCCCACTGAAGGTTATAAGCCGATCTCTCGGCTATATATCAGAAACTATCCAGTTTTCAGTTTAGTTTCAGTTTATTCATTATAAATATTTAAATACAGTAATTTTACAATTTACTTCATTACATTTAATATCCTCCAACTCAGTCCGTGCCTAAACAAAAATTTGTCTGTTTTGCACTGGACTAAGTTTCAAGATATCTTATTTATTGTATAAATATGTAATAAAAGGTTGGTGTTTTCAACTTTAGTTTTGCTGTAGGGTAAAGCAGAGGAAGCGTAACACCCAACGGAGAATAATTAATTATTTTCATACATACATGTTATACCTTCAGGAAAAAAATTCCTTAGGAAAAATGGACAGGAGAAATTGTTGGAAATTACTTCCAAGTTTCCAGGCTAACCGCTAGAAGGCGTAACCTGTGAAGAAAAATTTAAAAACCAGTTTTTTGTGAAATATGCCCAATTATACCCAGTGTTAAATAAGTAAACTGAAAAAAGGCCTAAATTTCGCATAAATTTGTTCAATTACTTTTTATTCTAGTTTTCCAAATAAAGGGTTAGGTTAGGTTAGGAGAGTGGGAAAGTGTTTGTGGATAAATACCTATAACTTTCGATTGAATCAATCGATTTTAACGAAATTAGTGTCAATAGAAAGAGTGTAAATGAATTAATTACATTTTCTTTAAAACAATGGCATTTAGTTCCAATCTTCATAGGTAGAGGGTGGTACTTTCGAATGAAAATAATAGAAATTTGTTTTCTCAAAAAATGTTTAATGAAAACACCTAATTATTGTGAATTATAATGGAACTGGATTAAATTCTCAACACTAAGGCGCAAACTGCATATTGATAGCTTTTGTCGAACTCGAGATATAAATAAAAGTGAGTATAGTATTGACACCCTGTATTATAACTTAAAATTAAATATGGGAAAGAAAAATCATACAGATAGCTTGGTCATTAAAATTTGATGTCCAATTGAATGTTCAAATTGTTTTTCATCGTTTTGCACACAAATATGTAATCTAGCACGCTTTGACATATCTGTTGCTTAAATTTCAGCTGTTGATATACTATTTATAGCGTTTCTAATGCGCTGTTGCATGTCGTCTCGCAGGGTTGGTGAGTTTGGTACGCTGAATCCTTGAATATTCCCCACAGATAGAAGTCCAGACATGTTAAGTCTGGAGATCTAGCTGGCCCTGAAAATATACTCACCCTTCCAATCCATCCATTTGGATAGCTTACATTCAAATAATCTCTAATTCGTCTAGAAAAGTGCGCAGGACACCCGTCATGCTGTAATATTATACTTCATGTTTGTGAGGAAATATCTTTCAATAAAACAGACAACCAATTATCCAGAAAATCCAAATATGTATCGACATTTGAAGTTCCAATAAATATGAACCTGCGATCTTTTCGTCAACTATACCACACCAAACATTAGGACTCCATCTACCTTGAAGTAGCACTTCCTCTACCCAGTGCGGACTTTCTTCAGACCAATAATGCTTATTATGCAGTTTAACACCACCCGCACCATCAAGCGTAGCCCCGTCTGCCCACAAAATTTTTGACATGATATGCGGTTGTTCTTCTAGCAGATTTAACAATTGCAGTAATCTGAGATTGAAGCAGCATTTAATTGGACATTAAGTTTCAATGATCGAAATTCATGTATGATCTTTCTTTTACATATTCAATTTTTAGTTATAATACAGAGTGAGTCAATACTATACTTACTTATGTTTATGAGTTTTCTTATCTTGACTTCGACAATAGCTTTCAACATGCGGTTCGCTCCATTTTGTTGAGAATTCAATCCAGTTCCATTATGATTCACAATAATTGGGGTTTCCATCAAATATTTTTAAGGAAAACAAATTTTAATCTTTTTTATTCGAAAGTACCCTCTACCTATGACAATTAAAACGAAATGCCATTGTTTTATAGTAGATGTAATTAATTCATCTATACTCTTTCTATTGACACTAATTTCGTCAAAATCGGTTGATTCAAACCAAAGTTATAGGTATTTATTCACAAACACTTTCCCACTTCCCCCACCCTTCGTCTGGAAAAATAGAATAAAAATTACTTGAACAAATTTGTGCAAAATTTAGGCCTTTTCTTAGTTTACTTTTTTAACACTGGGTATAATTGGGCATATTTCACAAAAAACTGGTTTTAAAATTTTTATTGACAGGTTGCGCCCCCTAGCGGTTAACCTATGAACTTGAAAGTAATTTCCAGCAATATCTCTTATCCACTTTTCCCAATGAATTCTTTCTCCCAAAGTTATAACATGAATAGTTTCTGATATATAGCTGAGAGATCGGCTTATTGGACCACCCGGTACATAAGTAGTATTTATAGTATCTATTCCTATTATTTTTCAATATTTTATCTACTCACGGCTGCAGAAAAATATTTGTACGTTACGCTACCCGAAAGTGATTTTACGGGATTCGCAGGCTGCCTACTGATCCCGTAAAATATCACTTCCGGGACTTGTTACGTAAATAACTATTGAATGCCACGATTTATTTTGAACCACCACTTAAAAAAGTATTCGATTAAATTTAAAAAGATAATTATAACGCTCACAAAACGGCGTATGTGTAAAATGTATCCGATACGAAGCAAAATGGTCATTGATTTCCATTTAAATGCCATTCTTTTTCAATTCCCCTTTTTCTATGCTGGAACTGACGATCGCAATCGACGTTCCAAACAAAAACCAATGAAAATCTCAATTGACTTCAACAATTCATATAGGCACCCACGCAGACTTTCCACACTTTTTTTGTGTCGCTTGACAAACTTGAAAGGCTGTCAGATTTAACTCACCTCGATTTCACACCAAATAAATGGATTTGATTCATGAATGCGAATTCCCAACGAGGATTCAGGATCATAATATAAATTTGGATTTCATTATATTATAATTGATTTTATTCATGTATCCATTGACCCATTGAAATACAACAATATAATACAAGGTATACCTTGTTTTTAATAAACAAGTAGGAGCATTTTTAGAAACCTAATTCACACCACTGAAAGTTATTAGATTGGGAGTGTTTTCCGCAAGGGTCTTGTCCAGACATTTTGAACTAATTGACAATTACGTGGAATATGGATTGTGATGATCGCCGTTGTCCTAGCCAATGAGGGATCAAGGCATGTCTAAATATCGAATTATCATTGGCCACAATTCATGTCGAAAGTAATAAGCAAATGTTACATTATTATGGAAAAATGTATAATTGTAATTTATGTAAAATTTTTCAACAATTTGAGAATAAATAAGTATGTGAAAAATGCAATTGTATGCTTATAGTATATACTCAAGACTATTATTATCGACCGAGCACCAAAATTAGCGAGCGGAACAGGGTGCGAGGTTTATAGATGTCTTCACCACCATAGTGTAATCACAATTTTTCCTACAATCACTATGCAAAACACGCTTTTCTACGCACATTTTTATACGCAAAGCAGGCCTTTTCTCCATTCTTTCGATATAGCACTTTTCCGCACCGAAATGTCAAGCAAAGCTACCCATGGCCTGTGTTTTTTTGACAATTCAACCTAATAGTGAATTTGTGTACAATTTTTAAATTGAAACCAAAAGTAAGTAAACTATCTATTTCATTATTTATTTTACCTACGACCCCCCCCTGTAATCAGTCAATAACATACAGTCGGTATCAATGTACAAGTACAAGTAGGTCGTAGGTAAAGTATCGTGCGTAACTCGTGTTGTAAAGCATTTAACGCACTCACGGAATTACGCACTCGCCGCTACGCGGCATCGTGCGTAACTTTTCCATTCGTGCGTAAAATGCTTCTTACCACACACGTTACGTAATATACTATTAATTAATTAATTATAGGAACGATTTTAGGAATTACGAACCAAAATAAAAATAATTCATCTTTTGAGTTGTCCAATTCGGTCGTTGAAAATACTCCTCCGGATATTATCGAAAAGGCTCGAACTGCAACCGAAAATTTGTTACCCGAGATTTTAATATAAAATTGTTCAAATTTCACAATTAATTATACATTCAACTGATTTTTCTATTTATTTTCATATTGTGAGTCCACTCTGTTCAGAGTTTATATAAAATAACTATATAAATGACTGTATTTTTTTCAATAATAAATGTGGTTGTAAAAAAAATATTGTGTAGTACAACTTGCACGCAAATCACTTTTCCCACTCGCTCGATTTGCGACAAACTTCTGCACTCAAGGGAAAAGTGACGCTTTGCGCACTAGTTGTACAAACTACTATTTTCCACTACTAGCCAAATTTGGAACAAAAATTGAAAATAATTGACAAACGCACCACGAGAAGCGTTTACCCCCGCCGTCTGATTGACAAGTACACTGGTAGGTACTATGAACGTAATCGGTATGCCATCAGTCATTTTTGCTTGAGCACGAATTTTTAACTAGTGGAATTTTATTCAAATAATTTTTTTTCATTGGTGAACCATTTTACCTATTTAAAGCACGCCTCAGCGTGTTTAAATTGAACTTTTTAGCACGCGCGTGTTTTAAAGTTACCGTGGCAGCATCAACAACTCGAGAAACGAAGTCTAAATCTATGGTCTAAATCATGTCTGAATGTCAATTTTTTTATTATCGATCTGACAGGAGTAGTTTGTAACGTCAAAACTTTTATTCGAACGATATTTAACAATGTCAAATTTATAAATTAAAATGGAAAGTGCCGTTGGTATTGTTTGAAATATTAATATTTCCATTTTTCAAATCTTGGGAAATGGTATTTAAATTAATACTATTGACACTCACAGAACTCAATAAGGTTGAACTTCCATCAAAATACAAATTAGTTTATGTTTTTCTCATTTCCATGACAACGCAAGGTGTACATCATATACGTCACGAATTCAACCATTTGACATTTAGTTGACGTTTCCATCTATGATTTCCATTTCTTGTTGTTGTAGTATTTATAGACCGGTATTTATAATTCCAAAGTCCACCAATAGAAAAAATATCGTAAAGTATTCGTGGATAACTGGTCTTTAAAACACTTGCTCTATTTCGAGCACTCCGGCTTCGCCGTCGTGCTCCAAAAATCGCGCTTGTTTTAAAGACCTTAATATCCACTTATACTTTAATATACTAATCTTGATAGGTAATTTCAAGCATCAAATATGTTAAAGACAATCTCCTGAGTATACAAAATTATGTTGCACAAAATATTTGAATCTTTCCATTTTTGACCAAGGTTGATAATAGAAAAAATAATCAACCACTAATAGAGAAATTCAACCTCTTAGTTAGCTATAAGCAGCAATAATTGTCAACTTCACAACTAGTAGTGGAAAATAGCTACTTGTATAACAAGGGAGCAAAATGCCACTTTTCCTTCCGAGGATGATCATCCAAGGGAGGAAAAGGCATTTTACTCCCATGTTATGCATATGATTTTTCCCTCTGAAATTCGCTTTAATCACTCATTTTTTAAATAATAGGCTCGTTCCAACCAGAAATTCTGTTATTGTACGTAACCAGTAATTGAAAAATTCAATCCACATGCGTGAGAGAAGTTAGTAAACTCACTGGCAATCTCTCACCGAACGGTTGGAACGTATTTTGAACTGTGGGTACACATCTACCTATTAGACCTTGCACGGATATAATATAATATAACCAGAAATGCACAAAGAATTAGGGAAGTTGCTGTAAATACTTTGCCATGAATGATTGATTTTAATATCATTGAGAATATTTTTTATTGTATTAACAATAATCAGAAAATGAAAGTTTAAAAACAAGACATTTTAATTTTTAATTATCAAGCCTTCAGGCTTGAAAATGCATAAAAATAAATACAACGAACAAAAATATTCAATTAGTGAAACTTGATACCAATGATATCACATATATCAAAATATCACAATAATAAAAGTATTTGTTACCTTGATAATTATGTAGGTGAATGGCAAAATTATATGTATGTTCTATTTTGAACATTTATCAATTATATCATGAATAGAAGCAATTTAGCAGAATATAAAGTGGTTTCGGACAAAATTCCTTCCTTTTTTATTTTATCAACACTACATAAAAAACAGTCAGTGAGAAACGGTGCACACTATTTTCAAAATAGTTCAAAAACTAAAAACTCGCTTTCATATCCTATTCACACTTTCCATAAGAAACAAATTTGACAGTCTAAGATGAAAATGTTGCCGTTGCGCATGTCTCTTAATTTCAGAACTGTCGCTATCAAGCAAGATTCGTTTGAACTGTAATTTTACTGGTCCGTTGGAACGATTTTTCCAACTGCGCATGTGTATAAGTAATATTACTATGAATTACTGGTGGCTGGAACGAACCTATTATTTCATATTTTGTTGAGGTATTATAGAGTACCCAACCACAGAGTACAGATGGTGTACTCTGTGACCTAACTCACTTTGAAACTGTTAATCTGTCAATGAACCATAGCATGCTATATAATATTTCTGTCCTAAATTCAAAAACCGGATGTATCTATGAATTGAAGTCATATTGTTAATGTGAAAATCGTTGAATTAAAATATCAATTTAATGACTCCCACCATTTTGCAAAATACAGGGTGTTCTATAAATTAACGGTAAAATTTATACTTATATAATATCAATAGGTTGTCAATGCCGTATAAGTTATTCCATTGATGACGTATCATGACGTCACTTTTACGTTCTCGCCCTAGGAAGGAAAAGTACAACTTTGCTCCCTACAATGAGGCCAGGAAATGTATACTTTGGATAGAGGTAGGCGGAAAAATTATTTTCCCTACTAATAGTCAAATTTTCAATAAATATTTTCCTTCGATTGAATAATTAACAAAATATCTGATTTTTCCACCTGAAATGAGTAGTAATGTGATATTTTTCAATCAAAATGAAAATAGTTTAAATTTGTATAATATGATAAGACAAGCCAGGACAACGTCTGTCTGTACCGCTAGTTTTCCACGTTTTCGTTGTGTAATTTGTTATTTATTGATTCAATTTCATGATTATGGAAAGAAGTGTTCGCCTTCTATCATATAAGCTCACTTTCATTTTCCAAAAATTAGTGTTGTGATAATTTTGATTAATAATTGTCATAGTTTATCAATATGCCATTAATTTAGGAAAAATATTCTGAAAGTCCAAATTATAAATGGATAATTTTTTTTGTTAATAGTATTGTCAGGCATTATATCAAATTGCCCTTCAAGGAAGCTCACGTTTCTATACCGTTCATCGTAAATTTCTAAAAAGGAGATGAAAATAATGCGACAACAAAAAAGTATACATTTATAACAAAATCCGCTTCTTTGAAGAGGACCTATTCATAAAAATTATGAGATTGAACTCCTCAATGAATCGGAAATAGAATTTTATTAAAAATCTATTCTTCACGAAGAAACCTTTTTTTCACGATTCCGAAGAACCCATCAAAAGATCCGATTCCGAACAAAAAGCCAATAAAAATCTCAATTTGCCTTGTCAATTAAACTCACCTCCAGAAACATCGCATCGAAGTATAAAGGAGGCCCCTTCGGTGAAAGGTCCCACAAACGTTGTCAGAACTGTGCCGGATTCGTCCATGATCGTCATTTTCTGGGGAGGCACTGGAAAAAATATAATTTGGGATTAATCAAAAATTAATGAATTCCTTTGAAAGATCAAAGAATTTAAGAAAACGTAGAGTTGTGGAACAATATTAAAATACTGTTATTAAAGTTTAATTTTGACTTGATTTTTAATAACGATTAGAAATATTGAGAGAGGAAGATAGTTTTTATTTTTTTTATATTTCACCTAAGAATACTCTTAAACTTCTCACTCCGCTCTATTTAAATAGCCACTTTCCTACAACTACAAACTGACTACTGAATCCTCTATCCAGATTTTGGAGCAAGTCGCTCGAATTCGGTCATACAGTACTATCATTTTAAATTACCGACCAAAATACAGCAATCTAAACCACCAAAAAGATCGACTAGGCTGCAATAAATTAAAATATTCAAGTTTCTTGCTTATATTATCAAGGCGGCGCCAGACATGCGGCATTCGGCGAGTACCGAGCGACTGCT
>CAJUYH010008823.1:0-14791 GCA_910591685.1 Galerucella tenella
AGAAGAAACCTAGAAGAAATTCCACTAGAAGAAGTTAAATCCAAACTCGAAAATAAATCCATTATTTTCTCGTCTTAAGGATGGAGGAGTTAAGTATCCAGACTAGCAGAGTCAACAAAAAAGTAGTAAACAAACTAGAACAGTGCCATTGTTTAAAGAAGATTATAAATAGGTTTCAATTCACATTCACAGGGACTTCTAACGTTGATTTCTACCAGATATATTGTTAGTTCGGTAATTAAGTTATTTAATATTTGTATTTGTTGTAGTACAACCTGTATATTAATTTAATAATAAGTTTTTAAAAACAAACGTTTTAATTTTTTTTTTTTTTATTTATTTATATTTGTTTAATGTCGCCCGAACCACTGAGGTTATAAGCGACAACTGTTATAATTCTTTTAATGAAACATTTTAAATTTAAATGTCTTTCATGTTAATCTCTTTAAAAAACTTAATAATATTGTCCACGTTGTTATTGTCTCTGAGTATGTCGGGTATTTTCTGTGCAAAGTTGAATTTATTTCTGGTGTTGTTAAATTTTTGGCATTCCACTAAAATATGTTTTACTGTTATGTCGGTTTGGCATGTATCACAATATGGGGTGTTGTCTTTTGTGATAAGATGTAGATGTGTGTGGCGAGTGTGGCCGATTCGAAGGCGTGAGAGTATCACTTGCTTTTCCCTTGATGGTAGAAATACCGGCCGTTGTAGTGCATTTTCTTTAATTTCGCTTAGCTTCTCGGAGCACTGCGACCACTTGAATTGCCACGCACTGCGAACTATATTTTTAAAACACGATTTTAGGTCACTGATCACTATCTTGTTTAGTTGAACACATACGTCATTTGTTGCTGCTTCGCGTGCCAGATGGTCCGCTGACTCGTTTCCACTGACTCCGATATGTGAGGGTACCCAGATAAATACTGCCTCTTTTCCTCTCTTTGCGGCGTTTTGGAGTTCGCTGTTAATTTCTTTATGAATAGGGTTATTGGGATACAAGCGTTGGATCTCACACAGGGCACTCATTGAGTCTGTTATAATTGTAAATTTGTTTTGATCGGATTTATTAATGTATTTCAGGGCTTCTAGGATTGCGTAGAGTTCTGCGTTGAAAATGCTGAAGTTGTTGTGTAGCTTGAATTTGGCGTTATGATTTTTGGTGAAGATTGCTGCCCCTACTCCTTCGGCTGTTTTCGAAGCATCAGTGTAAATATGATGATAGTCATTAAATTTGTTTATTATGTCACTAAAGTGGTTTCGTATAACGGCTGCTGAGATTTCGTGTTTATTAAATTTTGATAGTTCTGTGATTATTTGCGGTTGGTTTATGGTCCATGGTGGGGGAGGGTCTTTGCTAGGATGGTAAATTGAGGGAACTGTTATGGAGTATTTGCGGAGTAAGCGGTTAAGTCGCTCGTAAAAGGGCGGATAGCATCGGGGGTGAGTTGAGAAGTACAAGTTGAAACGGTTGCTGTGGACATTATGATATGTTGGGTTTTCTGGTGTGGCTAAAACTTTACTAGCGTATGACAAACTTAGAAAATCTCTCCTGAAGTCTAAGGGAATTTGACCTGCTTCACAGCACATGCTGAGTGTGGGGCTTGTACGAAAAGCTCCTAGTGCAATGCGTAGTCCAGTGTTTTGAATGACGTCTAGTTGTTTTAGGACGGACTTTTTAGCCGAGTTGTATACCACTGAACCATAATCGATTTTTGACCTTATTAAAGATGTGTATATGCTTAATAGAGTTGATGTATCGCTTCCCCAGGAAATATTTGAAAGAGCTTTTAGAATGTTTATGGCTTGGTGGCAGGCACCTTTTAGATTTGTAACGTGGCTTTTCCAGGTTAGTTTGCTGTCAAAAGTTAGACCAAGAAATTTTGTTTCCGTAACAAAGGTTAGGTCCTTGCCATTTAATGTTAATACTGGGTTGCTTCCTGTCTTTTTTTTTGAGAAGATAAGGCATTTTGTTTTTTCAGTTGAGAAGTTGAGTCCGGTTGTGTGTGACCATTTCTGAAGGTTGTCTAGTGTGGTTTGGAGAATCTGTTGGGTGGATTTAAGGTTTGTTCCTCTTAGTAGAAGGACGAGGTCGTCAGCATAAAGTCTGCCTTTCACTGGTAAGTGGCAGTATTTCATGATGTCATTGATTGTTACTAAAAATAAAGTCGTGCTCAGAACTGATCCTTGAGGTACTCCGTTTTCTTGAATTCTGGGTGTTGATATTTTTCCATTTACTCGTACTCTGAATGTTCTAAATTGAAGGAAATTTTGAATGAATTTAAGTAAATGTCCGTTTATACCCCAGGATTGTAGTTTTTTAATAATACCGAATCTCCATGTGCAATCGTAGGCTTTTTTTATGTCACAAAAAACAGCCAAACAATGTTGCTTGTTTATTAGCGCTTCGTGAATTTCGGATTCCAAGTCCACTAGATTATCGATGGTAGATCTATTTTGGCGAAAACCGTTTTGTTCAGGAATCAGGAGCTGTTTGGTTTCTAAAAACCATCTAAGTCTTCGGTTTATAATCTTTTCAAATAGTTTACAAGTTGACGAGGTTAGAGAAATTGGTCTGTAGGAGTGGGGGTCTGATTTTGATTTTTGGGGTTTAAGGATGGGGATTATATACGAATCTGACCAAGATTTTGGGAAGTGATGTTGTATCCAAATTGTATTTAGGATGTCGAGGAGATATTTTCTCGCATTGGAACTTAATTTTTGGATGAAGATTATAGGTATGTCGTCTGGACCAGGAGATGAACTTTTCGTGTTTAATAAGGCGTCGTCTAGTTCTTCCAATGAAATAGTAGCGTTCATGCTGTCATTGTCGTTATATGTGATTTGTATTTTCTCTTTTTCATTTGTACATTTGTATTGGAGAAATTGTGGAGTGTAATTATCGTTACTTGAATTTTGTTCAAAATTGTCTGCGAATATTTCTGCTATATCTTCAGATGTAGAGATCGTTCTGTCTTTATGTTTTAAAATTTTGATTTCACTGTTATGTCGTTGTCCGGATAGCTGACGAATTTTTTTCCACATGGTAGAGACGGGTGTGCAATTGTTGATGGACGATACAAAGGTTTTCCAGCTTTCTTTTTTGCTTTTTTTGGTTTGATAACGTGCTTCAGCTCTGCATTTTTTATATTCTATTTTGTTGTCGTTTGTGGGGTGTCGCCGATATTTATTAAAGGCTTGCTTGTATTTTTTGATAGCTTCGCTGCATTTATTGTTCCACCATGGGGCTGGGGTGTGAATTTTGAGTGTTTTGGTTTTGCCAACTGCCATGTGAGCTGATTGTAATAATACTTGTGAGAATGTTGAGGCTATATTTGAAGTGGCGGGGTTCGGAAGGTCTCGGAGACATTGGTCTACTTGGTCTGCAAAAAGTGTCCAGTTTGCTTGGTTTAATTTCCATTTTGAGAAAGGAGTGGTATTGGCTGTGGAAAATGTTCGGGTTATAAATATGGGAAAATGGTCGCTGCCATATAAGTAGGGGTGTGGATCCCAGTTTAAAGATGTTTGTAGGGCAGGGTCGCACATAGCTAAGTCGATAGCTGAGGTGTCTCCGGATTGTATGTTAAATCTTGTAGGTTCTCCTGTGTTTAGGATATTTATATTGTTATTTTCCAGCAGTTGTTCGATAACTTTTCCTTTCGATGAGCTGTATTTAGATCCCCAGTATGGGCTATGGCTGTTGAAATCTCCTAATAAGATACGAGGGGAAGGGACCTGTTGAAGTAGTTCCTCGATAGCGTGGATTGTGAGAATCTCATTGGGTGGTGAATAAAGATTGCATATTGAGATTTTTTTGTCGCTGTTGATGGTGACAGCGACAGCCTCTAGGGATGTTTTTAAATTTATAGGATTTGCTTCGAATGTCTCATTGACGTAGATGGCTACTCCGCCACTTGCCTTATCGCTATTGGTTCTGTTTCTGTAAAAACATTTGAAATTTTTCAATTCGGCGTGATAGGAACCTCTAAAATTCGTTTCTTGGAGACAGATTATCGATGGTGTGTTTTGAGAGATCAGAATTTTTAACATTTCGTAACGGGTATGGTACCCGTTAATATTCCATTGCAATATGGACTTGAATGATAAGAGTTAAGTATTTTCTTGGGAGGAGGAAAGATCGCTGTCTAGTATTGCGGATGTACGGAGTTGGTAGTTAAGTTTTCGCTTTACTTTTGTTATTCTTGTTTTCATCCTTTTTGAGCATTGGGCATATATTGTATTCATAACGTTTAGGAACCCTGGTATGTCGTCTGTATACGTTTTAAGAAGATCCAAGATGTCTGAGGTGTGAAGAGATGATTCAAAGAAATTTAGTGTTTGGTTAAAATTTAGTGTAAAATTGTCTTTGTTGTCTTGAAAAATTTGTTGTAACGGTTGCATTTCTTCTTGTATTGATTTTTCTGATTTTATTTTCTTTGGGTTGGGTCTTTGAAATACGGGTTTTTGTTTGAGGTCTTCTATCGGTGGGGTTGAATCCGATATTTGTCGTTTAACAGTGTTCGTTGAGGTTTCCTGGACTGTGATTTGGGATGTATTGATTGTCTCGTTTTGTGGAGTATTGTTTTCTTCGGGGTTTTGGTTGTTCTCAGTTAGTGAAGGTGCGCCTTTGTTTTCATTATGTAAACTAATAGATGAGATGCTAGCCACGTCTGTCGGTTGGTTAGTGTGTGAAGGGTTCAATGGTGGTACTGTGTTGTTGGATATTAGTGTTGGACATGATGCGGCTAAGTGTCCTACTTGTTTGCAAGTGAAACATTCGAGGTTGTCGATAGCTAGGAAAATTCTATACGAGGTGTTCTCAAAGTTTACGTCAAATGATGTTGGTATTGCTGTATTTCTTCCGAGGGGCGTGATATATGTTTGTCTTCGGAAGCTAAGGATGTGGCTAAATTCTGGGCGAGATACATTTATTTTAAGAAAATTGATTGGTGACAGCAGGGTGAGGCCTAGTTTTAGGAGTTCTGTTTCCAGAATTGAGTGTGGAATGCTAGGGCAGACGTTGGATAGTACAATTCGTTGGCTTGGAGTTATAAGTCTGCGGGCGGGTAATATTTCATTGTTGATTTTGATTGACCCAGGATTTTCTAAAAAGGAGTCTATTACTTCTTTAGAGCTTAAGTAAATGCATATTCTGTTTTGAGAAATTCTTGAAGCGAAGGTAATATCCTTGGGATTTACGGAGTATCCCAAAGCTATTAAATAGTCCTCGATTTTTGCATTTTCAACAGAGTTGAATAGGATGGCTTGCTGTTTGTCAGGAAATTGAAATGGTGTCAGATTTTTGTTTGCTGCCGCTGCATATGATTGACGGTTGTTTCGGGGTGAATTGTTTGATGTTAACGAGTTCGAAGGTGAATTGGAGATATGATCTCCGTGCTCGTTATTATCCATTAGTCGGCCGCCACATTTATGATTTTAGTTTCTGGGTAGGTGCGGACCTGTTCGCCTGCTGAACTTGTTCTGCTTATCGCTGTTATCAGTGTAGACGGAATAATGGATGTACACCGATTTACAATAAATACTGGTTTACGTATTAAAGAAACTGTATCTACTTACAATTTACTTTGAAACTACTGGAGTTAGTTTGCACTGCACGATTGAGTAGTTGAAATATTTTAAATACTTAAAGTAACACTATAATTGTCGAATTATTCGGAGCTGATATCGCACTGAACTAGTTCGATTTTTGCCAGGGTTGGCACTCCGTTTTAATTTAAAAATTAAAACTTGCGTATGTCCCTCAATACATACATGAAACTGTGATTGCCAATCATCGAAAAAAATGTACACACTTTAAATCGATTTTCAAAGTCTGCATAATACAATAAACGAATGCCGTTTGAAAAATATATAATTTTCAATGTTAATTACACTTTGCAATTTCAATAGGGGACTTCGGTCCAAGTTGCCAATCCAAAGAATTTCACATTTTTCTACCACTGGGGAAAGAAAATTTCCGGACGATTTTGTCATGTAAAGCTTCGCATTATTTATAAATATCCGTAAACGGAGCCTCGACTCTTCAAATTAAATCAAATTAGATATATATTGATATTTGTAAAAGTCATATCTGATTGGCTGAAAGTTGTGTTGGAGCACCTGATTTCACGTCAATAATGGTAGCGTTCAGAAAACATAAAATATACCTAACTCAACTGTTGATTGAGCGCTCACTGAGTAACGAATGGTTGACGTATGTCTTCTGAACGATCATTTTTTGGAAAGTATAGAAGATCATAGATAATCTTTAATATATGTCTATCACAGATTCACAGATTATATATGTAGAATACTCACATATAATCAAATAAATAAATACAAAACATTTTCCAATCATTTGTGAACATTTTTCGTATCTGGCTGTATGCTACACAATTATACGTATAAATCAGTTCATTTTCATAATCATCACTCATGTTGTAATACTTATTTATTTCACCAATACCTTCACTAAGTATAATCTTTGTTTACTAATAATAAAACCATAGACAATCTTTATAAAAATATCACAATCAGCATCGTGTTGTGCTCACTGAGAGCTATTTAAAACCACTCAGGAAAATGGCTTCGCTCACTAATCAAAGTGCGTTCACAGAAGTTTCACTCAACGGTTCTGCAACAGTTGTGTTTTCTGAACGCAACCCCTAAAGATGGATGGCGTATTGGTGACATTATTGACGTGAAATCAGGTGCTCCAACAAAACTTTCAGCCAATCAGATATGACTTTTACAAATTTCGATGTTTGCATCAAATTATCTAATTTGAAGAGTCGAGGCTTTGTTTACGGATATTTATAAATAATACGAACCTTTACATGACAAAATCGTCCGGAAATTTTCTTTCCCCAGTGGTAGAAAAATGTGAAGTTTTTTGGGTTGGAAACTTGGACCGAAGTCCCCTATTGAATGTGAAAATGTCATTGCCAATACCCTTCCAATCGATACAGGTGTCAATATACTTAGGCGCGATAGAACCGTATGCACTTTAGGCCAAAAAATGGCTAATTGCAAAAGGGCATACGGGATAATGTGATATAGTAATAATATAATTTGTTGTACGCCAACCCTTAAGTCGCACGCTGCACGTATGCCGATCATTTTCCGATGGATTTTTTTTTTCATTAACTAACGTTTGGTGTATCGGCATACGTGAAACTATAATTGCAGAATGCAATTTTTCATTGCAATAAACAATTAAATTATCTGTCGTTTCACCATGGGCAAATATTTATTTCGCTTGATTGTTAATGAAAATGAGCAAAATTACCGAATCTCAAGTAGGCATACGTTTAACTATCATCACGCTTTGTTGCAGCGGGCTGACGGTCTATTCGCAACCTCCTATTTGGACGCAAACTTATTTGATAAATGCTCCTTCCTGTCTGTTTTATGTTCTAAGCGTTTACTCCGTCGTCTGACTGACAAGTACACTGTCAGTTTTCAATATATTATGAACGTACTCCTTATGTCATCAGTCACTTTGTGGTTGAGCGCGAAGTTTAAACTAATGACATTTCTATTAAAATAATTTTATCTTGATAGGTAATTTCAAGCAGAAAATATGTTAATGATAATTTTTTACTGGATATAGTAACCAATCAAATTACTTAATTTCAAGTCATGTGTCAAATTTCATCCAATCACCGCTGTATTACAGCGATAATACCCTACATGTGGTGTTTACTTTTTATTAAACATTAATTAAAAGTCAAACTGACAACTGGATTAAAAATGTCGCGAAGATTAGGTATTGCATCTAACGATTCAATTAATTTACCAATTGTACTTTTCACAACTGTAGTTTTAAATAAAAATGAATACTATTTGATTAAAATTGATAGTTTGTATTGAAAATTATTAAACATCAGATTGGCAATCAATTTTTTGAAAGCTACAAAGTAAAAAATTATCTTATCGAATACTCCTCGGGTCTTGATAAATACTCAAAATTTTGTCGTAGAGAATCCTTCAAGCGTGTTGCTCAAAGATAATATCCCTCGGCCTTGGGCTATTATCAAGCAACTCGCTTTCAGCATTCTCTATGACAAAATTATCTCGGTATTATCAAGACCCTAGGGGTATTACTACTGAGAATCTCCTGGGTATACAAAATTATGTTGCACAAGTTTTTGTTGAAGTACTATCCCTGAATTCTCAAAATATTTGAACTTGTCCATTATTGACCTAGGTTAATAATAGAAATAATTTCAACTACTATTAGAGAAATTCAACTTGTCAGTTGGCTAGAAGAAGCAATTATTGTCAACTTTTCAGCTAGAAGTGGAAACATAGTATAAGTATTAAGAACGGTAATTGTTGTTTACCGTTCGACAGCAATGTTTGGAGGCTGAGCTTCAGATTCACGTTTTGGAAACCGACGTTAAGCACTCGTTTTGTCTCAGCAAAACTGAAAGTTTTTCACGTGGTTTGTTTATTTTTCCTTCCATTTTGACATCTTGACATTACGATTGTTGATGATCGGTGCCCTCTGCAGTTTGGCCGCATCGTAACTTTAAACATTATCTCCAACCCTAGTTAAAATTCTAGGTTGAAGTATTTTATAGGTTCAGTCTCCACGCTAATAGACTTTTTAAAAAGAGTCAGGCTGGAGAATGTAATCTAAGAGTTTAGAGGACCACAATAGATCTGGAAAGGTCGCAATGAAATAGGCCAAAAGCCACCTCATAAAATCTATCTATCTGTAAAATTTTCAAAGATTATTTTGCCTTCCCCTTTTTGAAAAAAAAAAACCATTCCATTCACCCATCCCATTCTTGAAGGTAATTTTTCCTTCCACTTTTTGAGAAAAAACTCATTAAAAAGGAACATGCGCAGCTTCAGGAGCCGCCAGCGTCTTTTCCACTCATTGTCTCTCCGTTATTCTATAGCTTCCTTTCACAGAATTTCTATTCGGAACATAATTATTTGCCGAATTATATTGAACCAATACCTCAAGGATCACGATATGAAGTAAAAAACAACCATACTTATTATTTTATATACTGCTTTGTAAGTTCACATCCACAAATACAGATTCTTTAAAAATAACCATTTATCCAAAAAGTAAAAGTAAATTTAACATATAAATAAAGTGTTTATAGTTGGTATGTATAAAGTTCTAAATAAACAATATATACACAGTAACAGAAAAAATATAACAAGCTATAAATTTGGATATCTTTAGCACTAGATTTAAAACTCTTTCGACTAACAATTTTACATTTAGAACAAATATATGAGAGCATTAAAACATTTCAATTGTTCTAATATGCGTGATTCTTAATAAATAGACCGGCATCTCCAGCCTTTCCTTCTACACTACCAGCTACATATTTTCCCATGGAAGCGTCGCCGTTAGCCTGTAAAGAATGAATAAATTATTTTCAGCACACGGATTTGTGTAACATTCTCAAAAAAATCATATGTATAAAGTTTTTGTTTCTCTTTATTTTTGGGAATCAAACCACAATAATGTTTTTTATTTTTTTATTTCGACGTTTCGGTAGAGTTCCAGCTACCGTTGTCAAGATTAACTAGTAATAAAATGATTTTTGGTCCCTATCTGACACAACGAAAAAAATATGATAACTAGACAATCGATAATATTTTGAAGTTTAAGACTACAAAACTTTGTTGTCAAATTTTATTAAGGTCCATTCATAGTAGATCACACCTCTGGTGAAATGTGAAATAGAATATTTTATTTTATGACATTCTAACGATATGATAGTCTACTAGAAATGGAATCCAGTGAAGTGCACGTTCCAGGAACGGTTTTTTGATTGGGATAGCGCTTTTTTTTTTCGCTTATTTTGGAAATGTTGTTAATGAAACGCGTTTGTTGTTACTTTTTTGTGTATGATTATTTTTGTTTTCAAAACATGTATAACTAACTCAGTTTGGTGATTTGTGTATTGAAGTGTGTATCGATTAACAACTTTTCCAATGATAAATCATAAGAAAACCTGATGATGCTATCCTGATAACGCAGGTAATTGATTATTGGAAATTTCTATTTCTAACATTGGTAACCAAATTTGACTACATTCGGCTGAAATACTAGCTACACATTCATCTGTATCGATTCAATATTCGAACCAGCTTTAAATCTAACAATACTTTGAGATCTATCTTAACAAAAACGAAACCAAAAAATGAAGAACAATCTTAAAAAAAAATTGCATATATCAGATATCTTGTGAATGCGACAAATTCTATTTAGGTGAAACATCTAGACCATTGAAAGTCCGAATAAGTTTACATAAAAAATATATCAAAAATAGGGAGTTCTTCAAGTCAGGTATTTGTAAACATGCTCGGGAAGAGGGGCATAAAATTCAATGGGATTCGACAAAAATAATATTGAAAGAGCCCAATAAAAAAAGACGAAAAATTCAAGAAAGTGCTTTAATACTAATACTACTACTAATAATAATTTGGTTACCAATGTTAGAAAGTGAAATTTCCAATAATCAATTACCTGCGTTATCAGCATACATTTTAGAAGCAAATAACTCGATAACCGATTGAGTTACACGAATCAAAGAAAAGTAACTTTTTTTGTAGAATTTAACGCTTTTTAATATTTTATTATTTTAGTTGTAAGTTTAGCCCAAAAAAAGTTTACTTTGATTTAATTAACACAAACAAGTGTAACTAGCGCCCTCCATTAGCAATGTTAAATTAGAGTGCAAATTATGATTCCTCATGCCAAAAAACGTAAAATTGCCAATTTTCAAAGAGAAATTGTGAAAACATAAAAAATTATTGCAAAAATCAAAATTTAAATTTAAACGGAAACTAGCAATATTTGCATAAGGCATGTTGAGCAGAATCATCATATTTTGAGGTCTAGAATCTACAGTTCAGCGATTGGACATTCCTAATAAATCACCCTGCATAAGTTTATTTACGATAGAAAGACGATGACGTTGCAAAACAAAATATTGTGATGTTGCCAAGCTATAGTTTTTTTTCTTTATTTAACGAAAGCTAGAAAAGTCAATCTGATGTTACATCGACAGTTCTTAATAATATGAATACAAATATTGAATACTATTACTCACGTCTCTTACAATAGCTTAACAAAGATGTTACCATCTCTTGACATTTACTGTTCAGCTGCTTCGGTATTTTATTAACTACACACTGCAGATTTGCCTGAATAATTAGTTATAAAAATAGCTGTTTTTTTTAATCTTAAAGAATCAATGAATATAAAAGCACCAAAAAAAACTTATAAATATTAGACAATGATCGAATGTCAATAAACGTCAAAACAAACTGGGGAATTTTACCAGTTGATCTGACAACGTCTTGAAATTTTGCCAACCCGTTAGCTGTAAATTGCCCTCACTGTTGAGGATAAATTGTATTTACATTTGGTAAATTAATATTCATTCTGATAAGCAGGAAAGTAACTAAAAATGACATCATCGTCTTTTTATCTTAAACATCCTATTTTTTTCTGTATTCTATAGTATGGTACATTCAATAGCCTTCTTGGTGTGCGTTATCGTTTGTGACGTATATCCGGGTTTTGGGTATGTCGTTTATTTTTTTTGCTATTTTGACATACAGCTAACCTTAAATTTGATGGAAAAATCATCAGCCAAATTCAAAAAGGCTATGAAATTAATAATTATTACCTTCTTTTTATAACTGAAAATACTTGAGTACTTCCAAAATCTTAGGGTTTTTCCGTGTATCTATGCATATTTTTATATTATTTAAATATATATATATATATATATATATATATATATATAACAATTAGATTAAAATTCACTTTTCATAAATAATAATTTACCGTAAACAACAAAGTAGAGACCTGACGAGAACACACAATAGAGAAGTAAGACACATTGTCGCTACGAAAGGAACGCCTTCATAGTATTTTGAATTCTCGATTGATAGGTTGCGCTTGCGCGTAATCTAAACATCAACTAATCAATAAGTCAGTGATACATCGCAAATAAAATAAAGGACATACCGAATACCCGGATTTACGTCACAAACGATGACGCACACCAAAAAGGCTATAGAATGTACTATACAATGCTATTATTTAATGTGGGGTGATGATATGATTCCATCATCAAAAATAAACAAATCAAATTGTTTTATTTCATCGTTTCTCATTTCACTATTCACCTCTGCTCCTGTCCCTTCCCCAGTCTGTGACCCGTCTGTGTACCAGGTCTCTTCTCGGGGACACTTCAGTCTGCTTGGGTTTGCCAGTCCTTTCTGTAAGGTATTTCTACCTCATATTTGGGACTGGGGAGAAGTTTAGTGGCCATTTAGTCTGTTTTCATATCTAAAATGGCTCCACTTATGATGTCCTTAATGGATATGTGTCCTGATCTAACTATTTTGTTGCTCAGGTTACTTTGCTGCCTAAATAGTCCCATCCTTGCATCTCCCATTATCACGAAGTGTAATAGAGGAAGGCCAAATAAGGCTTCCAGTGCTGCCGTTGGCGTGCAGATGCACTGGCAAATACATGAGCTTGAAACACCCTTTTGGAAACCGAAACCTTTTTGAATCAGCACCAATAAAGTATGAGATGATGTACATAAAATCCGAAAAAACGAATCATTGAAATCTAGTAGGATCAAAATAATAAAAAAATACCATTAGGAAATTACGACCAAATGAGATCAAAAGAATGCAGAAGCCGGGGTAAGACTGCACAAAAGGTATATTTTTGCGATCTAGCGTCTTTAAGCGGATTAAAGCGTTTCATTTTCGCGACTAAGTAATGACGTCACGCTTAAAAACACTTGAAGCGGAAACTGGCGTGGTCGAGAGTGCGCTAGAAAACTTTGTAAGAGTTATAAGACTGCCACCTGAATAGACACCTCAAAAATTTTGTGTTGTGCAGTGTGAGGCACTACAGGATACTAAGCTACTACAGTAGGATTGAGACTTGCCAGAACTCAATTACTAAGAGCAAAGGAACTATTAGTGTCAGAACTGTAAAATGTTCACTCAAATACATACATACATCCACTTAGCTTAACTAAATGTTTTTCAGGCTGCACCAGCGATTATAATTAGCTCACCTTTGCACGTTTCAATAGTTCTTGTTGGCCAGCTTTGATATTTTCATCTTTTCCTTGCCAAGCGCGAAGTACGGAAGCTTGAAGAGCACGTCCGTAGCTGAAGGTGAGAGTCCATGGTTTCTTTCCTGGGAACCTAGAGAATTTAAATTTCATTTCATTTGTTAAATTTAACCGGAGAAATTTGAAAAAAATACTAAGCTTCAATATAACCTTAACTTGTACAATATTAGATTCACTTGCAATTTAAAAAATTAGGGCGTACAGCAATTTACACGTGAATTTGTATAAAAGTTTATTCAATATTTACATGCACTGTAATTGGTTGCTGCTTCAAAACATAACACTGATATTATGGTCCAGTAAATGAAGGGACAAAGCTCCTGAAAAGTCCCCGAAGACTTCACTTTGGGCTCGATTCGTAGGTCACGGTAGGTGTTTTTAGATGAGAAAAAACTTAACGCGATTGAGTTTACGGAAGGGGGGGAGAATGGCACCCTTAAACCCTGGAAAACGGGTTTTTCGCTAATATCTGGCTAAATATGCGAATTAAAGAATTTTTCCTTTAATAAAAAATGAAGATCGTCTTATTATCTACAAAAATGGCTCCAATCATTTTTTCCGAAAATTCGATAGTTATCGAGATAATTAGAACTAAAAGTCTCCTCATTTCAGTTGCTGCTCTGCCTGTAGGAATTCAGGATGTCTATCACCCGTATGCATAGTCGATCGCCAGCGACTCTCCGTGGGATCGCCAATCAACATGCAATAATTTTGATCCATGCAAACTAAGCACCATGACTTCTCCAGCGACGCGCTAAAGCGTTCGCCGGGAGACCCTCCGGAAGATCGCTGGCAATCGTAACTTGTAAGCGGGCGGACGAATTGTTCCATAACTCGGCAAAAAATTTCTAATTTCTCGATGACTCAAAGTTCATCGCAATGGGAAGACCCGTAGCTAACAGTCCATGTGACTTGCAGCTCGTTCGTACTCCACAAAAATATTTAAAAAAGCAGTCAAAGTTTTTTTCCACAAGATTTTGAGACTATTTCATTAATTTGTTCATAAAAATAGTCTTTAATCCTAATTTTTTTCATAATGGATTTTTTTAATACCCTGCTTGCGTTTTGATAAGAAATTGATTTGTTTATTTACATTTTTCAGCCGTTTTCGGAGTTCTGTACAATCAATGGAACAAGCGCGATTTAAAAACTTATCATCCTATATTGATATGAATTTATTGTTTTGAGTGTTATTTATTATTATTATTAAAAATTTTTATTTATTGTATTGTTTTGTTTGTTTGCTGGGCGCCAATGATTTTTTTGAAATCTATTTTATTTCAATGGTATCATACACCACTTACCGTTTTTTCCAGGACTCTTCAATACTCAGGGTGAGTTCAGGTATTAAATTATTTTACTTTTTTTTTATCTTTTAATTCTGTTTATCTTTTTTTTTATTTACCTTTTAACTTTAATTATATTCAAAAACTTTTAAGGCCGGTCCTGTGTCCTTGCCCTTGAAAATGTTCAATAGTATTAAATTTGCCAACCTTATGAAAGAAAAAAAAATTAGTTTTGAGATCAGTGAAAAAATTGATAAGTTTATTATTATGCTTTTAAGTGTATTGATACAGATTTAAAAATAAATATGGAGAGAAAATTTTTTATTATACCCTTATCTAAATGGTCTTTCGCTCCTGATC
>CAJUYH010008824.1:0-14788 GCA_910591685.1 Galerucella tenella
CTGTAAGTAATTTAATATTTTCTATGGTGGTCCAAATTGGCACCCATTAATTATTTTCAAGCGACCATCCCCAATCAGATGGACAGGGTAATTTTTGGAAAGTCTTTGTCAACTGAACCCAAACAAAACCACCTTGATAAATGCACCTTCTAATGTGCAATGAAAGGGCATTTAATGTTGGAGGTAGATTTTCAATAGATCTGTTTTTTTTAAATAACTCCATCCGACACAAATCAAGGCTTTCAGACTCTGAATGTTTGTCATAAAGAAATATGATAAACAAAAGAATGCTGTAATTAGTTCATACTTCATATTATTTGTTTATGAGAAAAATGTTTATGTTTTTTAGTTAATATTCTTCTATATTATACTCATTTGTTTTTGAAAAAAACTGTTGTTTTTATATAAAATACTGGAATGATTAGTTCTAGGTACTGTTTTATTTTATTATTTACGTTGTAGACCCCGATATTATTAGTTTTTTTTTCAAACTCAACAAAGTATATTGAAAGTGTTCTATTTTATATTTTATAAGACAAGTTCAGTTTTTTTGTCGAATATTTTCATATCTCCAAGAGTTCATCCATTTCTCAAATGTGGTTGTAAAAAATCCAAACAAAAAGGATCAATAAAACTCAAAGTCCAAACCACAAATTTTAATATTGTCCACCAAAAGGACAAAATGTTCAGCAACTAGTTTCGGTACAAAATTACCATAATCAGGCTACAATAGAAATGTTATACTTATCAAAAAAGATCTTATGAGATAATATTGAAGATCTCATGAGATAATGTTAAAAGTTGAGACAAAATATATTAATTAATTTATATTAATATATTTTGTCTCAACTTTTAACAGTATCTCATAAAAAATTTTTTGATAAGTATAACATTTCTATTGTAGCCTGACTATGGTAATTTTGTACCGAAACTAGTTGCTGAACATTTTGTCCTTTTGGTGGACAATATTAAAATTTGTGGTTTGGACTTTGAGTTTTATTGATCCTTCTTGTTTGGAATATTTTCATTATCAAAAAATATTAGAATAACCGGGAAATGTAAAATTTAATCACTTTTCTAAAGGCGCAAACCAGATGTTTCTATGTCTTACCGTTTTTGAAAAAAACAAAATTAACGTGTAAGGCGCTGCACTACTTGATCTTCAATTTTGTATTCCTATAAAATTTTCGTATTATGGTCCATTTTCGAGTAATACCCGAAAAAATTACTTAGCAAAAAAGTCTGCTACCACATTTTTCTGAATAACGAAAAAATGAAGCATTATTTAAAAATAGAAAAATAACCGGGAAGTGTAGAATTTAATCACCTTTCGAATGGCGAGAACTAGAAGTTTATATGTCTTACCGTTTCCGAGAAAAAAAATAAAATATGAGGCCGCGCGTGTCACCCCTTTGAGAAGGTGGTGGGGGTGCATGCACAAGATTTCGAGGTGGGTCTGTTCTTAAATCTCTATATTTTGACTTTTTCTATGCATGCTCAAAAGGATTTGCTTTTACTCAGAATGGGAAGTATCAACCATCGTAGGCCCTTAGCTATAAACTTCAAAATACATAGTATTGATTCTCTAGTTGTCGAATTTTTTCGGAGGGTCAGATAGGGACCAAACATTTTAAATACTTTATGTGTTCATTTATTTGGATTTTCAATGGTATAGATGCTTCACCTGAGTGAAATTTGTCTCATTCACACAATATCTGATGTAAATGCAGTTTTTTGGTTTAGTTTTCGTTAGTATCGAACTCAAAGTATTGTTAAATTTGAAGATATTCGAATATTGAATTGATTACCAGTTTTCTTATTTCTTTCTGATAAACCATTAACATATTGTTGAGATTTTAGAAAATAAATTAGTTAAATTATTATTATTGTTATCCAAGTTGTTATTATTAGTATTGGGTATTAACAATGGGCCATTTCCTTTATTCCCAATTTCTTTTTTTTGAAGTTCTATCAGGTAATTATTGTTATTTAAAACTGACTTTACTAAAGCTTTCTCTTTTATGAAGTCATTATTAGAAGATATGATTTTACTATACCTCTTTTATTGTAAGTTTAAAATTTTAAAGATTTTTCTCCTTTATTTATATTTGCTTAAAAAATCATTTAGAGATACTAATATATTGAGGTCTACATATCTCCACCAGACGATTTTTTCCAATTTTTCTCCAATTTCTCAAAATAATTAACAAAAAGAATAATGAATACACCACAAGGAACATAGGTGAGTGATTCTCTGGCATTTTGGCATTTCAAGTCCCGGGCGACCTATTACTTCAAATTACAAGTTATTATTAAAAATCTTTCACGAATTTAAACTATACTATCTTTCCAACTGAGTTTCGATTGAAATACGCCGTTCCTTTTTAACAAATGCTCCTTTTATGAAAAATAATAGGCCAAACGTCATTACCGTCACCTGTCCCAACCCACTAAATTCGTTGTTATTTTCCTCAATATCAAACAATAAACATTTTTCAGGCAGGTTTTTTGCTTCCTTATACTAGTAAATAGTATGAAGATTGTATTAAATGTCGAAATTTGTTATTATCTTACGATACTGATTTTCTATTAAATATTGAAAGTGTGTCCAGACTTTTGCACGTCATTACCGTCCCGTCTTCTGCTAAAATTATTTTCGGCAACCAGACGGCGCCCTGCCTTAATGTTACACGTTTTTTAAGATGCTCATCAGCCTTCTTTAGTTGATCTCTGGCAGTCGAAGTGTATGTGTGTTACAGTTGTGCAGTGTGCATCTATGAAAGGTAAGAAAATTGGGATTTTTCACATTTTGGTGTAATTACCGTCCCTATTCCTAAAGCAAAGCTTAGAATTGGTAAACTGCTTCACCAACCTTTATAAGATCTTAAAAATAGTCCAAATTACTATGGTGAATCTTATAAATGCCAGAACATAACCTTAATTTAATTGGCGCGAAATAACAGCTTGAAACGTCATTACCGTCTCCGTCACTACCGTCTCTTTTTGAAGATCTTTCTGCGGGACGGTGATGATTTTAAAGGGACGGCAATGATTCTAAAGGTATGATAATGATTTTAAAGGGATAGTGTAATGATTGCACCGTAATTTTCTATAAATTTTTAGGGTATGATGGAAGACGATAAACTAAAAAAAGCAAAATTGAAAAATATGAAAGAAGGAGATCAAAGAAAATGGGAGTTGACTAAGAAACAAAAATATGAGTTGAAGAAAAAAGTCCAAAGAGGAAACTACCACAAAAAAAGTAGAGGGAAAACAGAGAAAATCAAAGGAAGAATTCTCCCAAGAAAATAGTGATAAAAGTGAGGTTCTACGATCGGATTTACCAAAGGAAAATACTTTAAGAAGAAAAGTGGGGCTTTATACTGATAAGAATTGCGCAAAAAAGGTAGAAACCCAAGACGGAATATCAAAGCAAGAACCCTCCCAAGAAAATAGTAATAGTTGTGAGGCTCTACAATCGATTTTTCCAAAGAAAAATACTTTTAAAATAAAAGTAGCGCTCAAGAAGGCCAATCTACTAGCGCCACCACACAGGCTGATAAGAATTGCGCAAAAAAAGTAAAAGCAAAAAATAGAAAGACAAGGTAAATAGTGAAGAGCAGCGGAATAAGGCACGTGAAAAAAAGAGGTTGCAGAGAGAAAAAAGGAGACAAAATATAGAAGAGTATAAAACTGTCGACTCGACTTACTTTTTATTATAAGTGGAAAAGTAAGGTGGAAGAAAGAAAAGATGAAAATGGTAAAGAAATAAAAATGAGAATAACAGCCAAGGAAATAATTTCTTTTTCGGTTGAGGATTTAGTTGAGAAAAATGATGACTTACTGCCCAAATTTTTAATTCATGATTATAATATTTATCATCAGTTTCTAAAAACTAAACAATTGCGCCAAATTATGAAAGCACGCTTTGACGATTTATTGAATACGTTACCTTGTTAAGACTAATACTCAATGATATCTGTTTTTGAGGTATCATTTAATTAAAATGTGATTAGAATACTTTGATTAGGTATATATTTTCGTTTTTTCTTTGGAGTTCTATTGATTATTTAGATTTTTGATACAGGTTTTTACATTTTCGAATATTTTTTTGGAGTTTTATGTTTTTTTTAGATTTTTTATACAGTTTATTACATGTTTGTTCATGAAATCAGAGATTATATTTACAACTTACACACTACCTTAATCATTACCGTCCCACAATTGTCATCACCTTCCCCTTCGTCATTACCGTCCTTCTTCACAAAATAAAATATATATCAAATATAGCTTTCCCGAAATACAATTTGGTGGATTAATATGAAGTAACTATAAGTAACTAGCCATTCCCAATGAAATTTATAATATATCATAAGTTTTTATAAAATAAAAAATAAGATACGATTGTAAATTTCGATTATTCCACATTTACCTTATTCTTCCAGTCACCATTACAGTAAAGAGAGAGTAATTGGCTTTTGCCTCACATTTTTTCATTATTTTCTCATGCATGGTTATATGTCTGACATACGAAAACACATAATATCAAAGACTTCACACATTTTCATGTAGAAGAACATAAAGGACGGTAGTGATGAATTTCTCAACATGACAAGTTTCTTGCAACTTTATCTCATAACTTTTACAAAATATTTTGTTACCTATCTAGAAACCTGAAACCAATACTATAACCTTTAGGATAAACAAGTTGCAAATCTAATTAAAAAACAATATTTTTTTTTGTCCAGCTTTTTGAAAATGTAAAAATGCCAGAGAATCACTCAGGTACAGAAGATATTTCCCAAACCGAAAGTGGCAAATGGTAAAATGGTTATACATATTCAGATGTGGAGTATGACCCTAGGGAAATATTTACTACTTCCATGATCTCTAATTTTGTGATTTTATAAATTATGACATAAACATTTATATAATATGTAGTGATTTGGTTACACAGAAAAATTTCAATTCCTCATGTCTACATGGAAATATAAAATATCATCAACTTACCAATTGTAACTAAATGTTGCAATTTTCAAACGGTTATCAAACTATGTTTCAACAGCCCAATATTTATACAATATTCTTGCAATACTGATGCATATTACTCGAGATATTACTTGGTACAGCTAATCTTCTTTAATGGATTAACTGAGGGTGTCAGAATCAACAAAAATATGCTTGTCACATTCCTAGCCATACAATAGGCTTTGAATATCTATTCCATCTGAAAATAAATTCAAATAATTAATCTATTTAAAGTTTCGTTTGAGAATAAATTTGTTTAAGAAACATACCCTCATTCTTTTCCATGATGAAATAAAGTTTTTTCCCTAATAAAATATAAAAATAAATACAAATCCGGGGGATCGACATAGTGGTTGATGTTTTGTCCAGGCTATTGCTAATTTTTTGAATAACTAGATTTTTAATACATTTTATAAATTTGAGGTTAGGTTTATGGAGTAAGGGAAATATTATTTTTCATCTGTTTTTTTTTGCAGACAAGAATTATTATTCCCGAAAAGTTCATGACCCCAAATAATACCTAAGTATCTAGGTACTAATAATATACAGGGTGGGGCAATCTTCTGACATCGGAGGATTACATCGTTGTGGTGATAGATAGAACTTTATAGTTTTGTGTGAGCTAATACAGTTACTGAGAGCACATTTTGAAAATACTTTCGATTCTACAGGGTGTTCCAAAACCACGTAGCAGAACAAACTTACATTTTTTCAAATGGAACGTACCATATTTTGTTTAAGAATCGAAAAGATCTCATCGAGAGCGTTACAAAAATATAGCACTCTAATATATTATAAGGGTGTTTTACAAAGATATGGCCAATTATTAGCAAAAAAGACCTCCTCTTTAACACTCTGCAGAACAGTAAATTAAAATAAATCAACAGGTCTTTGTGTTCAAATGTCATACACACATCATTGGCTGTGCTCAGTATTAATCACTTTTTTCATCGGTGGCTTCTTTAATACAGGGTGAAACAAAACGCAAATCAATCAATATCTCAAAATTTTTAAATGAATCACCCTATAAGTCTTTTTACAATTTGTTAGTACAATTAATAAACTTTCAAACGATGTAGTAAACTTAGGGCATTAGTTAATGGAAAATCGTAGATATTTTATGATAATGGTCAAAAACATGTATTCTACACACACAAATTAAATGGTATTGAATTTTTACATACAACATCTTGTGAATTTTAACATTTCTAAGGCATAAATTCTAATCGTAATTTTGGATGCATCTAAAATATCTTTGACTTCTACTCTTACCATTAGAGGAAGGAAAGAAGGAATTATGTTGGAAGAAATATTTTTGTTTACTGTACTGTAAGTAGGCTAATGTCATTATAGTAGGTACTAATAAATATAAAAGCAGTTTGTAGTCTTTACGAAATAATTACTCAAGTCACCACAAACAGTATATCTTAGTTATGTAAAATGCAAGCTTGTAATTCATTTTCCAACTTTTTCTATTTTTGAAAAACTAACAATTATGAAAACCAACATTATAAGAACACTCACATTTACATAAATGAACATTGACATTCTATAAAAAGTATAGTAGTTTATGCTAAGTGTTCAAAATGGCGATCATTTACTTCCATACAATTCTTTTCAAAAACGAGGATCTTACTCTTTCCAACATAGCTGGAGTTATTGTGGAAAATGCGTTACGTTTGATACACAAGTTGCTTGATGTATCCCCATAAAAAGAAATCCATCGGTGTGAGATCGAGAAGGCCACGAAATTGGTCCACCACGTCCTATCCACCGGTCGGTAAAATTTCTGATATACAGATGCTCCATCTTGTTGGAACCACAAGTTGACTATTGTGTTTGAATCAACTTCCTAAACACAAACGAAGAATACAGCAATATTTCTTTGACATTTATTAGTAGATACTATTTTGATAGTAGCCCACTTGATATAATCAAAAATATGGCTTGATTATGTTTCGCCCATTCTCAAACAAGCCTATAATAACAATTCTTGAAAGTGAAACATGAATAAATATGAAATTTTTGGTAATTCCAGGTAGGTACCAACGGTATTAGCAAACATTTTATTTCATTCGTTAGATATTGTAGATGCATCCAAAATTACGATTAAAATGTATGCCTTAGGAATGTTAAAATTTACAAGAGGTTGCATGTAAAAATTTAATACCATTTTATTTGTGTACGTAAAATACTTGTTTTTGACCATTATAAAATATCTACGATTTTCCATTAACTAATGCCCTAAGTTTATTACATCGTTAGAAAGTTTATTAATTGTACTAACAAATTGTAAAAAGACTTATAGGGTGATCCATTTAAAAATTTTGAGATATTGCTTGATTTGCGTTTTGTTTCACCCTGTATTAAGGAAGCCACAGATGAAAAAAGTAATTATTACTGAGCACAGCCAATGATGTGTGTATGACATTTGAACACAGAGACCTGTTGATTTATTTTAATTTACTGTTCTGCAGAGTGTTAAAGAGGAGGTCTTTTTTGCTAATAATTGGCCATATCTTTGTAAAACACCCTTATAATATATTAGAGTGCTATATTTTTGTAACGCTCTCGGTGAGATCTTTTCGATTCTTAAACAAAATATAGTACGTTCCATTTAAAAAAATGTAAGTTTGAACTGCTACGTGGTTTTGGAACACCCTGTAGAATCGAAAGTATTTTCAAAATGTGCTCTCAGTAACTGTATTAGCTCACACAAAATTATAAAGTTCTATCTATCGCCACAACGATGTAATCCTCCGATGTCAGAAGATTGCCCCACCCTGTATATATCGTTATGTTATTTCCGTATCTACTTACGTTAATTTTATTTATGGTTATTGCTACGTTGGTGTTAAGTTTATATTGTTATTTGCTGATATTGGGTGCCAATTGTTATAACATGCTTTACGTTGGAATTTGGGAAGAAATAAGGGATACCTACCAAAAAGATACGCTTTGCTTTAAAGACGGTCGGATGAGAAAATGGCGAGGTTGGCGTTGCAAAATGGTCGTTGGCAGATGTAAATTGTCCAAGCGATCGTCAGAATTGGGGAAGTGGAAGTGGCTAATGTGGCGGCGAGCGGTAGATCTACCTACTATAAATATTTGAAAATGGAGGCGGTCGTTGGCAGATGTTAATTGTCTAAGCGATCGTCAGAGTTGGGAAGTGGAAGTGGCTAATGAGGCGACGAGCGGTAGATCTACTATAAATATTTGAAAATCGAAACGGGTCGAGAGACATGTTACAATTTATTTCATTTGCTTACCATTTTTTAGTAACTTTTTTTCAAATTGTACACACAAAAATTTTATTTCAGGGTGATAAGTTTCAAAACGGAAATGTTATTTGAACTTTACACTCTTGAAAAATTATTTAGGTTGCAAATTTATAAAATATTTAAAAACCATCTTTTTGGTGTTTATCGAGAATTTTATTATGACATAAAACTATCATTACTACGCTCATAATAATTTAAATTATTGATCGAGTTTGCTATTTTTTGTTCATTAAGTTTTGTGTTAATATTTTAAAATGTTTAATGTTGTTCATGTATATTTTGATATTTAAAAATAAAATACTCATTAAGTTATACATACAATTTACAATGTGCTCCTGGATGGACTCATTTTGCAACTTTATTTTTTAAATCCATTTCAGTCAATTGACAAAAAAAAGTTGACTGGTCAAATCCACATCCCTAGGTGTGGATAATGGGTGTGGATAATGAAAAGGTCACATGACACATAATCATATTGATTATTTTTTTCACTGGTCAAAATCTGACATTTTGGTGGTTTTAACCAATAGCAATACATTATTCTAGCCAATCATTCGGTATTATACTGATAAATCTGCTTCCTCATCCATAATACCTTTTTTACATTGAAACGTCAAAATTTTACTTTGAATTTGTCATAAGATAAAGCAAAGTCCATTTAAATTTTTGAAAAAAAAATCTTCCCAAATACAACTCGCTCTTCAAATTTTATCAAATAATTTTTCATTTTCATCACTCAAACTTATTTGTTTGAGGCAAAACATTCAAGCAAACCGAATTGAGATCAATCGGTTTGTTTTCATATTTTAGACAAATAATAGTTATTTAACCAACAAGTGTATTAATGAGGGCCATAAACGTGCGTTAATGTTCGAGATTGTTAATTGCCCTTTTAATACTCGTGTTAGTTACAAAGCTTTTCCATCGACTGTATAAGTTCTATTTGTTTTCCTCAATATTTAAAAAATGAAAATATTTATTTGTTATTGTCAAAAATAAATAATGACACTGAAATGTATGTTTGGTTGCCTACACCACATTTAACTGTCAATTTAAATATAATGTATAAGATGTGCGTTGGGTTGCCTACAGAGAAATCGTTGATTAATGTAAATCATGCATTAATGGGGGTCATTAATGTATGATTTTGTTCAATTTTGAGAACGTTAATAGCATATGTTAATACACGGTCGACGGAAACTTGTTTTCCGTGGAAAAGAAAAAATTATCGATAAAGTTTGAAGCACTTGTGGTATTACCTTTGAAGATTATTTATATTAACGACACAATATATTAAATAAAAACTTTCACCACGATTCACCGCGGACTCGAACACATGCCCAAAATTCCGCGCTTTTCAAAGTCAGATCCCTAAACCATTAGGGCATTAGGCTATGAAGACTTTATACAGTGTGGAAACCACTTATGGAATAAAATTCTATGTCATTATTTTAGAAAATTATAAAAAATGCCGAGACACAACAACTTTTGAATAGAGTTGTGCGTTATGTAAACATAAATGTAAATGTACAGGGTGATTCAAGCAAGTATGCCATAGTGTTTTTTTTTTTTAATGAAACACCCTGTATATTTGCATATTTTTGAAATCTTCTTCATGAACCGATTCCAACAAACTATTTAATGTATGGTCAATTATGAATTATACAGGGTGACATTTTCATTTTTACAGTTATTAAACACATACATAAAATACCTGATGTATTTGATTTTAATAATTTAAAATAAATGCTCAAAATGTTCTCCACCTAGTTGTTGGCAATAGCACAGTCTCTGTAACGTTATATTTGACCACTATCATTGTAATATTTAAATATCTACCGGACGGCGAGTAGCCAGTCCTTTTCTCCTATCAACATGTGATTCTCGTCGAAAACCTGTAGCACCGATCGCTTCAAAAGGCAAAATTTTTACATTTAATGTGCGACGAATAATCTACGTTGGTGAGGGTCAGTAGACACTGATATTTGTCAAATATATCAATTCTTCTCTCCTATACAGAGAAAGAAATTAAGAACACACTACGGATACGTAAATTCTTTCTCGAAGCGGAGCATGTGAACAGGAGAGGAATATATAACGTATGTCGATTGCTCATCGCATGGTTCAATTTAATAGCGAGTAGTTAAAATAAGCTTTTTTTTCTCCTGTGAACCATCAACCGATAAGGTCAAGAATTTTTAATTGTTTATCTTTATCTTTATCTTTAACTTTATCTTTCCTAAAGTGCATTCAATGTGAATGCACTTACTAAGTTACCTGAAGTACCTGGACTTACTGAGTACCTACTTACTGAGTACCTGAAGTTACCTGAGACTTACTTAGTACCTGAGCCTTACTTAGTACCTGAGACTTACTAAGGACTTGCCTGAGAATTTGTTCCTGAAGTTACCTGAGACATACCTGAGACCACAAAACAGTCTGGAACCTGCCATCAGACACGTGGAAAATCAAGGGAAGTAACCAGTAACTAATTTTAAAACCAACGTGCTTCAACACAAAAAACCCATCAATTTTTTTTATATTTTCTTGTGATATTTTTTTTTAATCATTATACAACTTGTAAATTTAACAACGTTGTTCATATTCCTTCCCTTCCAACATTTCCAGGTTTGTTGATAGAGAGTGGTGAGGTGAAAAACTAGTCGACTAATATTATTCAGGGTGGCGCCCACTTACCTTTGTTGATTAACTTTCATTACATTTCTTAACTTGATTTATTAACTTCTTAAATTCATTTCGTTTCTTAACTTCATTTATTATCTTATTAACTTCAATATAACTTCAATAACTTAAATAAAGTAGGATTACCCGCGAACCGGTAAGACTACTCCCTGAATTAATATTAGTTTGGTCTCCGAATTCACACCTGAGGTGCTCTCCACATTGAGTCGCCGTTGCAATTTATCTTGCCTTATTATTTTAAATAAATAGTAGGTAACAAAATTGGCGCCCAGCCTAATTGTTACCTTATTGTTATAGAACTCCTCCTTAACTTTTTTTAAAGTTTGGTGTGAAATATTCCGTATTTCTGTAGTTATCCTGTCTTCGAGGTCTACAATGCTAGTTGTTCTTGATAACCCCACAGAAAAAAATCTAACGGCGTAAGGTCTGGCGATCTAGCTGGCCACTCAATAGTACCTCTTCGTCCAATCTATTGGGGAAGATTTCATCTAAATAAGTTCTTACTTACATAATGGTGTGTTGCCCCGTCTTGCTGGAACCAAACATTTTCATTCGGTGAGCTAGGATCTATTGCGTTGGGATATAAGTTTGCCAACGCAGGAATAACTTCATTTCTAAGCATATTTGAATACTTTTCAGCTGTCAAATTTCCATCTATAAATATGGGACCAATAATATGGTCGCCTATGATACCGGCCCAAACGTTCACCTTTTGAGTGTACTGAGTATGTTTCTCACGCATCCAATTAGGATTCCCTGCTGATCAATATCTACAGTTCTGTCGGTTTATCGCTCCATTCAATGTGAATGTTGATTCGTCAGAAAAAAGAATGGTACCAAGAGCTATCTCATTTCTGTTCAGCTTATTCATCAATCTTTCGCAGAAATCCATTCTACGATCTGGATCGTCTTCTGTTAACTCCTGCACAAGAGTTAATTTGTAGGGATGAAGTTTTTCTTTATGAAGACATCTTAGAACAGTTGTATGACTATGGTTGAAATAATACCCTTCTTGGTGTGCGTCATCGATTGTGACGTATATCCGAGTTTTCGGCATGTCGTTTATTTTATTTGCTATTTTGACATATAGCTAACCTTCAATTTGATAAATAAAATCATCAGGATCGTATTCAGCCAAATTCGAAAAGGCTATGAAATTAATAATTACCAGCTTCTTTTACTAACTGAAAATACTTGAGAACTTTCAAAATGCTGATGTTTTTCCGTGTATCTAGGCAAATTTTTGTATTATTCAAATTAATAAAACAATAAGATTAATATTCACTTCTCATAAATAATAATTGACCGTAAATAACAAAAAACAGACCTGACGAGAACTGTCAGTGTGACAGTAGAAATAGACGTGAGACACATTGCCGCTACGAAAGTAACGCCTTCATAGTATTTTGGCTCTCGATTCATAGGTTGCGCTTGTGCGTAGTCTAAACATCAACCAATCAAATTTTTGTAAGTCAAGAAGGGTATTATTTCAACCATAACATTATTTTCACGGGCAATTTGACGTGTACTTGAAGTTGGATTCTCTTCGACACTTAATGAAATATCCACTTTCACATCATCTTCAACGAAGTGTGGTTTTCTTTTCAATGGTTTGACATGTCCAAGTTCTCTGAATTGTGTCAAATGATTTTATGTAAGACATATAGATATAGATATTTTAATCAAAGGTTTACATCTTTATAGTAATAAATTATTCAAATTCTGGGCAAATCTTTGGATAAACTTTTACTCCTTTCTAATTCTTTATATCCCTGATAATTTTTACTGAATATAGTAACCGATCAAATTACTTAATTTCAAGTTATGTGCCAAATTTCATCCAATCACCTCAAGATTACAGCGATAATACCCTACATGTAGTGTTTTCAGGTTGGTGTTTATTTTTAATTAAAAATTAATTAAACGTCAAACTGACAACTGGATTAAAAATGTCGATTTGGTATTGCATCTAACAATTCAATTAATTTACCAATAATTGCACTTTTCACAACTGTAGTTTCAAGTAAAAATGAATAATATTTGATTAAAACTAATAAAGTTTGTATTGAAAATTATTAAACGTCAGGCCTGTGGCCTTTGGCTATTATCAAGCAACACGCTTTCAGCATTCTCTATGACAACATTATCTTTGTATTATCAAGACCCTAGGGGTATTACTACTAACAATATCCCTTGTTCTTAAAATTCAAACCATCAACTTTCGTGTTAATAAGCCTGGAATTCAAAATCATATTAGCCTTTACAAGATGAATTTTGTATCTAGACTTTATAATTTTGATACTTCAAACTACTCAACTTGTATTTTAACCGTCTAATATGGAATACCATCAGAACGTTTTTTTGTTCATTCAAGTGATTGAATATATCATTGTGATTTAGGATGTTTGGTTTGTGGTGAATGGGTCTATAGGATGTAGTTGTAGTTATTTCTTATTTTTTAATTGATATTTTGAACATTGTATTTGTGTGATTAGATTATGTAGGATATTTCATTTCATGAGAGAAGTTAAATTACTTAATATTTCCTCACTTGCAAAGATCTCCTACAATCATTCCCTAGAATATTATTATTTATTATATACCTAATATGATTTGCAGCTGAGTGATTTAGCACAATATTTCTCAGTATTTCAAGACTTCACACACATTCAGTCAATATGGTTAACAAATCAAAGTTGTTCTTAAAAAATGACTCCCAAATCTTGTATCTTATATATTTTACGTAAAGCACATTTTACAAAAAGGGACATCAAAGTTTAATGTAGAATCTGAAAGAATAACAATATACCTACGGGGTGTTACATTTGAAATAACAAAGTTGTCATTCACTCTCAGTAAAACCAGAAATGACATGTATGTCAAAATATTCTCCATAACTTGTTCTCCATCAATGCTAATTTTTATAGATATTGTTTGAGGAGTCTCCAATATATAGATTAGAAATGATTTTTCATTAGGACTGTCAACACCAGGCATGCTCAAAATTATATAGCAATAAAGGAAACATTTTTAGAGGCATAGGTATACGCGGAATCTACTGGAAATGGATTTGATCTTAAATACTTTTGGTATAAACAGAGACAACCTTCAGTTTTTAAGAAATTAAACTAGTCTGTTAACATACCTTCAAGGGAATATGCTTTTAATTTTCACTGTTGTCTAAATATTCCTTTACCAGCACTTTTTTCATGATTTTTTTCAATTGTATTGCTAGGAAGTAAACTCGGAACAGCATCGACTCTCAGTTTCCGTGTAATCAAATTCAGGTAACTATCTTCGGTAAAATGACGGTTACAAATGAAATGGTTACGAAGTGAAATGCCAGGAATGTACTTCATTCCCATCGCTTGCTGCCACAATTTTGACCTATAAACGCATTAGAAATATTATTTCTCACTTTTAAAATACCAAAACATTCTTACTTTTCATCATTGGATGGAAAATTATGCATTTTCTCAACCTCATCATCAGTATTCCCACAAAGCAAACAAAGTTTCCGGGACATCTAAACTTCTATGCACTTCAAACTGGTCGGAATTCTAGTAAAGTCGAATAACTCCAACAAAAAAAATAAAGTAACAAATAACGAGAGAAATATAGAAAACAATTAAAATTCGAATCAACTATCAATACAAAAATTAATCACGTGCATAGCAAAAGGATCTATGAAGAGGATGTGCGATGTGCGACTGTCAATACTGTCATATGTCATGTCATATGTCATAAAATAGGTTGAAGTATTTTATGGCATCAAT
>CAJUYH010008825.1:0-14787 GCA_910591685.1 Galerucella tenella
CAGCTCGATCACCTGATTTTACATTATTGAAATATGTGAAGAGCATTCTGATATGTTTAATGTTAAAGGAAAGTTTTATTTGAGATTAAAATGCTGCCAAGACGTTCGCGGAGAATATTTTGAACATCTACTTCATAGTTCTTTTTAGTGTTTTACATTTTATTTTGCATTAAATACAGTAGCAGTGGCACAAAGAATAAGATGGTTAGGACCAGTGGGAAGATTAATTAGGAAGCGGCTACCAAAGCAAGTTCTAAAAAAGAGGCCAAAGCAAAGGGTAGACCCCGAAAAAGATGTTTACAGAAACTCGAAGTGTATTTGAGTATCATGAAAATTCGAAATGGCAATGTATAGAAAAGCATGGAGAGAAAAAACTCAAACTATGTGGTGGTTATTAATTGATAATTTACAATAAAGAATTTTAAAGCATGTGGAGCAAAATAAACATATCTGTTTTCCAATTTTTATTCCAATTATTTTCACTACCTGTGCTTCTCGAAACCGTATTGTTCTAAGAGGATAACATTTACCTTGTATTTAGTTTAATACATCGTCGATTAATAATCAACCGGCTTATAGCTGTCTACACAACAATGTTGCTTGTTCGGTTTGATAATTGGCATGACGTTTGCAGACTTGGACGTATCGAGATATTGGGCTCAATTTTATCTGTGGAATATTTGTATGATTTAAAAAAAAATATATTGGATGGTTATCGCGGAGTGGACACTGCGAATTAAACATTAGTTTTTATAAATGACAGTTGTCAAATTGTAAACAGTACCTATGGTGATGATTAATAATAACTCAAGTAAACACTAGAAAGATTGAAATTGCTGGAGAATTTAAAATGGGAATAGTGGGCGTTAATAAAAATGAAAGCATAATTGGTTGGTAGTGCAGCTGATTTAAAACAAAGATGTGAATTGAATTGAGGAGAACCAGATTGTTTCCAGTTACCAAAAATGATTAGAAATAAGACCACTAAATGATCACAATTTTAGAGATTCTTGAGGACGAGGACAAAAACGAATTTATTACTCGCAAAATTTTTCATTTTTGTTTCCTAATCTCACTTGAATAAAGCCTGCTACTCACTATTCGTTAATGCGTCGTTTCGTCGCAGTACTTCACGAATTTTTGCTTAGTGAGTATGACTCGCTTCGCCGATGCGATTCGTTGTGCGGCGCTTCGCCTTGATGTCGGTATTTGGACGAATCATCAAAGGAAAAATTGAACAGTGCGACGAAGTCGACGGAGCGACGAAGTTGACCCATTCGGTCTCCACGCGAATCATTCGTTGTTGTCAGTGATCACACTTCGCACAATGGAACGAAGTTTCATGCATCATCGAAGCGAAGTGAATCAACGCACAATGAGTAGGATGTAATGCGTCGCTTCGTTCGAAGCGCGAATTAACGAAGTGAACCGACGAAACGCATTAACGAATCGCATCAACGAATAGTGAGTAGCCGGCTTAACGAAGTGCCAAATAAGGTAGAAACCAATAAAACACTATGAATTCAAAGTGTATGATTGGCTGTTATTGTTCGGCAGTTAGATGTTTTTGGTATTGATTTAAAGCGCCCATTGTTATAACAGAAATTGGAATACATGGAGTCCGATCTCCGAACAAAAATCTCAAAAAACGTAAAAATTTAATATGAGAGGTGTACTGAAAGATTAAGAATAACGGAACTTTTTAGATTGACATCCTGTTTATAAGCATTCACTGATGCGAAAATAAAGTAGGATTATCACTTTTGAATGATATGACAACATCTGTGGGCTCCAACAAAATAAATAAATGTACTTTGTTTATTTTGGTGTCAGATGATACGTCTGTTTAATCTTCAAGTATGTTCATTATTCGGAGGTTCGTCTTGGTCGAGAATACTGTTCATTCTAAGCTGTCCGATGATTGATAACAATAGAAAACTTTTGCTTCATCACAATTTAGGATATATGCATATTTTAGTTTTTAAAATAGTGTTACTGAAAAATTAATTATCTCTTTCACGACTACCTGTAAAGTTGACAATTATTGCTTCTTCTAGCCAACTGAGAAGTTGTATTTCTCTATCAGTGGTTAATAATTTTTTCTATCATTAACCTAGGTCAATAATGGACAAATTCAAATATTTCGAGAATCCAGGGATAGTTAGTTCAACAAAAACTTGTGCAACATAATTTTGTATACCCAGGAGATTATCTTTAACATATTTGCTGCTTGAAATTACCTATCTTGAATTAAAATGTCATTAGTTCAAAATTCGCGCTCAACCAAAAATGACTGATGACATAAGGAGTACGTTCATAATCTATGACAGTGTTCTTGTCAGTCAAACGACGGGGTAAACGCTTCTAGTGGTGCGTTTGTGAGCGCTGTGGTGTATAAGTATTTATAGTTCTTACACTCAATATACTATTGTGCGCTTCTATTAAAAATTATATCTTCCAAAAAAAAAGAATAACATAACAAAATAACGTCGTACATTAGTAGTGATATTTTCTTATATTTATATAAAAATATCAAAAGCGTTGAATGGTTATTTTTCACTCAACGTCAAAAGTCAGGGTTATAGTTCTTTTGTGGATTTTTAATAAACCAATTTATTTTCAACACAACCCACGGGAAAAAGACTATTTTCAATTGACTTCGTTAAAAATTGGCCTTTATCCTATTGCGAAATATTTCCAGTATTTCTTTTTCTTCGGGGCGTTTCGAATAACGAGTGCCGATTCACTTTATAACTTACATCACTTCAATAACTCAATCCGTTCCTGTTCACTTGCGTTCCGGCAGAGCCTGTGGGAAACATCGAATTCCATTAGGACGGGTCTTCCTGAGCAGAATTATAGCAAATCCTTTTGTCTCGATTCCCGAGACCCGAACACCAGCAGCAGTAGGAGCTGAAACAAACAGGACTCGTTCTCCGTCTTTCTTTGCTACGCTAATTGTATACAAAACCGACAAATTAGCAAATACATTCAACCTTAACGAGATATCCATTTGGAAGGAGCTTTTTTAATTAATAGTCTTATGTTTGTTTCTAATTCGTATCTCTTTTTTTCCTGTTTTTCTTGTGCGGTGTGTCACTAAGAAGTGAAATAAACCTCGAGGATTCAATATTATGTTATTCAAGATGTTTTTGTCTGATTTGACGATTTTGGTACACATTTTTCTTCCTCAATGAATTGAAATAGTCTGGATTCGAAAATTCTACGAGCGTAAAACTACGAATAGATTTTAATATTGGGTTTTTTTTGTTTATTTAAACTGCATCAACTTTGTGGTTTTCTCGTTTTCTGTGATCGTTAGACAGCTGTTTTGTTCCATTTTGACCGCGCGAACAGATCATGAGGAGCGGCTGTTTCGGTACTATTAAGTTGGCGCCAAAAAAACAGCAAAAGATACTTTTGAAAGAGAATTTACTATGTTCCTTTATTAGACTATGGTCATTGTGCTTTATATGCATGTGAAACGTGGGTGCTAAATCAAAGTTAAGTGAAGTACATGCATAAAAAATAAAACACTAATGGCCGTTTGAACCAATAGAAGCATAAGCTTAGAATAGCTTTGGTGAGTTTAAAATTTAAGGTGAATATCTTCATAGCTGCGTACACATGACTAGAAAGTCAAGATAACATTGTACTCGGTATAAAAGTTTAATTAAAAAAAAATTTAAATTATTATTTTACACAGAATACAATGTTTTCTTGACTTTAAAATTTAAGGCTCGCGTAGTTAAATTTTAATTGCACCAATCTGCTCTGCTTTGTAGCTAAGTGTTTAATACATGTGTCAACCTCGCTATTTAAGTTGAGTTTTATTTATTTATCTGTGGTTTCTAGTGACTTTTCGTTTTTGTGGTTTGGAATAACGTATTAAAAGCTGTTAAAAGTCAATTCTTTGAAAATCAAATTATTTTATCCTTGTTTTTTGAATAAGAAAATTGTTTATAATGGAAAACACAGTAGAAAATGAGAAAATCAGATCGGTAAATTATACAGTTCGGAAAAAAGAATTGCTAATACCCTTAGATGCAAAACAGAAATATCATTGACATGTATGTCAATGAAAACACAAGAATGTTTGGTTAGAAATTTCCACTTTGAGGAGATTAAGCCATTAAGAAGGGAAAAAGACAAAATTAGAAACACTGATATAAGAAATCATCTAAAATTACAATCACTACTAGAATTTAAGGAATATAGACAATTGGGACAAATGGAAAACACAAGAAAATAATCTGGAAAGCAAAAATATTTAGGTAAAAATAAAAGAACGATATTGAACTATTTCCAAAATATTTAAAAAAAATCGTGGTTGGATGCAAAAAAATTACGAGAATTCAAAGAGGCTATAATTATGTATACACAGATGGAAAAAGGTATATTGAAAAAAAGTTGAAAAGAAATTTATTTTTCAAAAGAAAATTATTAAGAAGAAACGAAAACTATTAACTCCAATGTGGAAAATACTGAGAATTATAATATACTATATATCTAGGCATACTTCTTATTCAGTTGTCAATGAAATGTTGTGATAAGAAATCCCAAACATCACACAAAACGGCTGGTAAGTCATCAAAGGTTTGCGGTGGTTGCACATTATCATCTCGTCCAAAAGCATTAAATTGGGTTCTAAATTATCACTGCAGTTGCCATTTATAATATCATTTCTCATTATATTAGACGAGCTCAAATCATGATACCGCCTCCTCCACATGGATAAACTTTTTGAACTCGTCTAGCATCTCTCCAAATTTTCACTTGTCGCGAATCGCTATCAAGGCATATTCTTGACTCGTCTGAACACATTACATTGTTCCATTCAGCACCAAGCTAAAGGAATGCGGCAGTGTTCAAATTTAAGTGGTATAGAGCGCTATGGTCTTCGTGCCCCCAAGTCCACACTATGTAAACGATCAATAACCGTTCTGTAAGTGATTCGAACCCCACTAGCTCTTCGTTAATCAGCAGCTATCGCCAAGGCTAGTTCTTTGTGCCGTGATAGTAATGAAGCGGTCTTGCCTTCTGGTAGTAAATCTTGATCTTCCAGTCCGACGCCTTCCAAAACATCACCCGTTTCCCGATTAAGCCTACTAAAAACACTGCCACACACCGAATGCATTTGCAACATCAAGTATCATACCACCCTGCAACATACCATTAGCTCTGTTAGCATTTGAGACAGATAAGTGCCTTCGTTATATGTTAAAATTCACTAAAATAGTTCACTTATCAATGGAACGCAAGTGCGTTTTTCAAGAATCAAAATTTCAAAATACGGTAAAGAAGCATTTCACCCGAGTGTATGAAATTAGATAGTGGGCAAATAACCTCACGCCGAATATCTGGTAAATACTGTTAGATTTCTTATTCTTAGATGTACTCACAACCCATGTCAAGCAGCTAATGCCGGGACGGATACACAGGAAGTAGGTCTCCTACCCTGCGCCCGCCCACTTTGGCGCGCATGCGTGAGCGGTTGAATGATTGTAAGAGCGCCAAATTTGAATATCTTAAACGAGATCTAACAATACAGTCCTTGTATTTTTCAGGAAGGCACTGAATTTAACATTGATCATGATTGTTTTTTAATGCATCAGCTGTTTTCAGAAGTTTCATTTTCAGTGCAGGATTATGCTCTCAGAACTTCTGGACGGAGAATATCTCCCTTGTACTCATGTCTCTTCTAAGTGCAAACCAGAATGGCTGGTTATATCTTGTATTTAAATTTGAAGTGTAATTCAATGTCTGTCGATGCATATAGCCCGAGAAGTAGTTGTTTCTTCTTAGTTGAACGTTTATTGTTTTTTAAAAACTTTGCAAGGTGTTTTAATATCATTATACATATTGTTCATTTCAACGAATTGCAGGTAGATAATTTTGAATAGAAGAAATAAATCTAAAACTTTCTATTTTCAAAATACCAATACAAAATTCATATAATATGGAAATATTCACACAAATGCAATATTTTTCTATTTAACGTTTTAGAAATATTTTCCATAATTTCGTAGGAGTCGGAGCATAACATATGATTAAAAACTTTGGGGAAATATTACTAGTTATGCTTTCATGAAGGAAGTAGTGCTATATCTTTCTAATGCTACCATTAATAATGTTTTAAAACACTGTATTATTTCAAAGGTTTCATTAAATGTGTGGAGATTAAGTAATATTTGTTCGACCTAAGCAAGAGTTTTTGCTTTCAGGAGATGTAGTATAATTAACCTATATTTTCTCAATGTTTTTCAATGTTTAGAAAAGGCACCATTCTGCAACCTCCGGTGTCTTTGACTGTAGAACATGGATTTTTCCCAATCATAAAAATATTAACAAAACGAAACATTCGTTAACAGTAATTTAAAATTGTTTACTAATCAATTGTTTTTTTTTGCAGGTACGTTCGAATAGTGTTCTGTATTAGACTTGTGTAAGTACACCCAACATATTAATCCTAGTTTCGTTGAGGAAACATTTAAATGTGACCTCCCTGTATAATAAATTCCGATCTATTATTTATTTTATGACTTCATTGAAGATTGTAGGTGTGTCATTTAAAAAAAATTTAAGCTATTGTTATTTCGAATTACTTAAAATCACCTAACTTTTTTTGGGGCCCTCTATGAAAAAATTTAAATAATTTCCTAGGATTTCATTCAAGCAATAACGGATATAGAAGCGATTGTAAACTGGGCCGATTATCGGGTAGTGCTACCTAATGAGTATAAAATCTTATCCGATAAAAATTTTGTACCTGATTTCAGGTATGTAAACTTGTAAACTCGGCCGCCTCAATTCCAGGAATGATTTGATATGATCATGATACACAATTTGAGGAAGATAACTTGTCCCGAGTATTCATTTGTTAACGTGTAATGTGTCTTGACCTCATACTTGTTTTTGAAAATGTTTTTCGTTTGTGTCTGGTTGAACAATACCTAGCTATTTGTATAAAAAGGAAGGAAAGAGCTACTTTTCCTTCCGACGATGAAGTTAATTGCCCGACGCGTAGCAGAGAGCAGTAGTCATTCAAGGAAGGAAAAGGCACTTTACCCCCATGTTATACAAATAATTTTTCCGCCTCCCTTAAATAAAAAGTAATTTTTAAGTCATGTATTTATGAAACTAACAAACAAAATTAATTAAAGAACCAAAAATGAGAAGTAGGTACATAAGAACGTTATTTTCATTCATCCTTGCATCCTTTAAATTTTTAATTTGTAGAGTAATTATTTATACTAATGTTAAACGTGCAGTTTTGAGCTGTGTTTATTTGAATACCACTAGCAGTGAGCGCTGAAGCCGCTGGCTTCCCCCGGAAGTACTCGTACTTGGCTGATTACAATCAATTCCATTAACTCCAGTGATTCCCAGGGAGGAAAAGTCTCGAGAAAAGTATGACTTTGCTCCCTAAAATGATACCAGAAATGTATACTTTGGATAGATGATCGAACGATATTACATACTGTGTTTTGTGACGTCTTATAATTGAGAGGAATATAAATTCTTAAGCGGACAAGTTTACATCTGCCCGGATATACAGATTCGGCAAATAATTATGTTCCGTATGGCTATTCTGTGAGTGAAAGAGAAAAAGTGATACAGCAATAGAAAGACAATGTCGTATATCCCTCTCCGTAGAGTGAATCGAATCTAGAGTAAACAGTAAATGATAATGTTTCTTTTTGAATTTCCTAACAATCAAATCACCTCAAATTATTTACTTTTTTTGATACCCTATAATGACCCCATGCGGCGAACTAGAGCCTCACCAAAGATTACAGAATGAAAATATTTTTATTCTGTAATCTTTGGCATCACTTATGTTTAAAATGTCAACGACTGCAGGTTTTTTTTCACTTGCCAATATCCGGCGGGAGAGTAGCAAATAATTTTAATTCGATTATTCAAATTGGAAGATTCGTTACACGCGGTCTAAGCGTATCTTACTTGACTATCTTGATATATTAAGCGTCTAATTAATGTCGGTTGTTTTGGTAATCATGATATCCCAACCTAATTTTTCTTACACTACTGGTTGCCTATAATGCAATTCACCCGCACCTATACAGGTGCAGCAAGGTCTGCAATTCTATTCCGCGTTGGAGAGGTAAGAATAGGACAAGTTTTCAGCTTTCCTCAAATACCTACCCAAAAATTGAACTGTTATAAATTCACAGATTTGTAAACAGGTCAGCTTTGCCATTTTGTCTAGTGTGCCATCAATAAAAATCAATCTGCATATGCCACATTAAGTTGTCAAAACGTTATGGGGCGTTTGGTGTAGGAAGGTATTAATTAAATCTACTGTACCTACTTTTAGCTTGTACCTACTTTTAGCTTGATTGCTATTCATAGAATAGAGCCTTGAAAGTTATATCTGTGGATTTCTCTTTGCCATTTTCACTGACAAATTGTTTTTCTCAATATTATAATATAAATAATTTCTTATGTACAGCTGATATATCGACTTTGGGTCCACTCGGTACATTGGAACATTTTAATTTTTTGTCGGTTGACATAGGTATCTATTTTTCAATATTCTGCGATTTAAATAAATCCTATTTTACTCTAGAACATCATCACAAAGTGTACGTGCGTCAGAAAATGTAGAGAGGCAGTTCTCATGAAGCAGTTGACATTTTCCTGAAACCTCCCAACCTCGACATGACGTAACTCACAATTATGCACCTAAAAACTAATTATATCGTCACCGTACCTTCCGACTGGGAATGATTTTCAGCATACTTTCACTTCGTGCTAGACAGAGACGGTAGTAAAGAAACGTCTCGCTGATAATGACAGCTCATTAGAACGGCTCATTTTCGGGCAGTTACTTAAAACTGATTGCGGTAATAAATAAGCTCTGGGGGCGGCATTTTCTTGATAAATTGATGATTTCAATAAGGAATGGAGTTGCATTAGGTGAGTTACCGTGTTAGGAATCATCCCCGAGGGGGATCTTTAACGTTATGAACAAAGATCTTTAGAACAATGAAAAAGAGCTACATCCTCAAGTTAATTATCACAAGTTATTTTATACATACAACGTGAGCCACTTAAGAACGTAACACCCAGTTATAGCTTTTAATTGACGTCCTACGCTTACGCAATAATAAAGCAGAAATAATTAATATTTTTAAATAGGCGCATGGTAATATAGACGCTTAATATTGGGTATGAAGAAGTGAATATAAACTGCACTTATTTTCGACCTTGTGGAACAAAAACTATAACTCACAGCGTTGAATGACGATATCTTTCTTTCTTTCTCTTATCCTTATGCCTTCTCAGGCGTCGGATTCGAGTTCTTCCTGTACCCATTTTTTCCATTCTTTTTTGTTCCTGGCTAATGCCTCAATATCTCCTAATGTTTTTCTTCAATCTGGTCTATCCATTTCTTCCTGAGTCTTCCTCTTTGTGACGATATAAAATTGAAAATATTGAAGGTTCATGCCATTGTAATTCTGATTTTTTTAAGACTTGTTTACGATGTTGCCCTAATGAATAATCCAAATTTGTGACCTCGAGCGCCGAATGCAACTTTGTCAAAAATGGAAAAAAATGCGAAAAAAATCAAATTTTGGCAACTATAACCGTTGCCAAAACCGTATAAGACTAGTTTTTGGAAAAACTTTCCCTGACAGTTCTTAAAGTAGACTGAATTTGCTACAATATTATACTAGAACTGTCTCTGTAGACCCGATAGTTTCCGAGATTAAGCCTTTCAAAGTTTATCAATTTTTTCGAGCTTCGCAATTTTTCATAATTCTGTCGTTCTGAATGTATTTTGACCCTAAAATTAGAAAAAAAATTAGTGAAAGAATAAAACTATGATTACTATTTTATTATTATCACAATATTTTATGGTAGTATATGCTAAAAATAGGCAATAGCAGAAATACAATGAGAGAAAGAAAAATACCTATACAAAATTGTGAAAGCTGTACAAATTGGTACAGACAGTACACTGACCACATTGCAAGGTAAATTGAAATGCTTAGTGGATGAAAGAGCTAAGTAACAAAAAGTAAGTTTGGAGATTTTCTGGTTTAAAGTTTTTTTTTGTGTGGAGTTTTTTTATGAATGAATTTTAAATCATTAAAATGTTTCTCAAAACAACCCTAGGTGCCCTAGGTATTACAAAAATGTGTTTATGTATGATGTTTGTCAAAATAGAAACTTCTACTATTATTTTTTATTATTATAATGTACATAGGCCCCTTGTATAACACATGACTCCTTGTTTTATTGCCTCTTGTCCATTTAGGTGTTACATAGCCCCTTCTTCCATTAGCTTTTCCTCTTTCATGGGTATCTTATTTATTTCAGATGATCTGACTTATTTGGACCTCCCACATACCCCTATCATCCATACTAAAGTGAAAACAATGTTACATAGCCCCTTAATCATACATATATGCCCTTCAATGATTCCAGTATGAAAATATTAAATAAGAATCAACATCTCGATAGGTATAAATTTTAGATATAAAGTATTCTACACAAAAAGGTATTAAAATTTAATGTAGAATCCGAAAAGCTACTAATATACGGGGTATTACATTAAAAATAACAAAGTTGTCGTTAACTTTCTGTATAACAGGAATTGGCATGTTTGTAATGGTATATTTAGTAGGTACCAAGTGTCAAACACGTTTCTTTATGAATCGAGTGAATAAAGGATATTTTTAACACCAGCTTACTATACTTTTTCTATGCTCACAAAAAAAAAACATAATTATAATATTATTTTAATTATATTCACAAAATGATAGCTGACGTGTCATTGAAAAATCAAATGACACAGAACTACAAATTGATCACAGAATAATAAATATAAATAGAAATATTAAAATGCGTGTTTAGAGTGACGTTTTGCGAATGTCAAACCCGGAAGTACAAAATAGTATATTGTTTTACGAGTGACGAAAGTAACATTTTTTGAAGCGAGTAGAACAGTTAATGTTTACGGGCTGGCTTCAAAAAATGTTTTCTACGAGTGAAATACTATATTTTTTCTACAAACCTGTTTATATCATGTTAACTCTCCAATCCATGAATTTTTCATATATTTCTTCATCTCTTTTTGGATTTTAATGGTAATACATCCAAAGAGGTATGCTCAGCTTGATTTGCTATGTCTGGTGGTGTATTAGGAAAATCTAAATCACTTCCCGATTCAGAAATCATGATAACTTACTCAAAAAACTAACAATGCTTCGAGTGTAAACAATTAAAGAGAAATGACAGAGTGTCAAACTAATGAAACCAGGCAACTAGATATAAACTGTTCTTAAATCTCACGGTATTTTTTCCAATTCTATTTTGCTTTTTAATGAAACAGAAACAAAAAAATGCATTCTTATTAAAGAAATGATTCCTATCTTTGTTTATTAATAAGCAAAAGTCGTCAAAACATTATATACGAGAGCAGCAAAGTATTGAAAATATAAATTTAACTCTCGTCACTAGAGTGACGAAATCACGTTTTTACTGAAAGTATTCTATTACAAAATGACGAATTTTTGTTGTATAAGGCTGTAGAAAAAAATATTTTCCATCTATTCCAATTTTTATAGAAATCGTGTGTAGCCTCCCATAAATAGATAATGTAAGCTCGACGTGTACATGTAAAATAAAATAACATAAAATACACACTAAAATGTGATATTTGTAAACTATGCGTTGATGTGTTTAATAATTCAATGTTCGTTATCGATTTTGTAATAACAAAAGCTTGGTCGTTTTCATTACAATTTGATAATTACTTGAAAAATCAATCGGACCGAACTTCAAATAATAATACCATATAATTAAATCCCTATACGCGAAGCAGTTGGTATTGTACAATATTATTCTGTTTTCTATAATTCAACATCGGAACCAATTGTTTATCTTTAAAAATAGCGTAAATTTCGATGCATTTATTTATTTATTTAAATGGTCCATAACTATGTAATTTTTGCGTGTATTTGCTCATACAGTGTTTTCCATTAATATGAACAACCAATAGTTAAAATTACCGTGACTTCCAAAGTTTCAGTGACATGAGTATTTTTCAGCATTATAGAATGACTTGTAGTGACATGAGTCGACAAAGTTATCCGGGTTTTTGGGACATGGGATAACAAAAGAGATACGGACACTGCCTTGAGAAATAAAATGGAACAGGACGTTTGGGTGATATATTTTCTAATTCGATTCCTGAAGGCTGTAAATACAGGAACCTAGAATATCTATCTGTTAAATATATTCGCTAATATATTCTCTTTTACCATCGCACTTGAGCAAAAGCATTGCACCAAGGCGTTAACTTTTAAACTTATGAATAAATAACTATGCTAGGAAGATGAATGAAGTTATGATATGAATTTTTTAGAGTACAAGTTGAATTTTCTTTGACTTCGTCGTTCTTGGATTGTTCTTAAATGCAACCCAGGTTGAATATAATAATAATAACTAATATGTTCAGTTACTGTAGATCCCTCCAGAAAAACTGGTGGTCTATATACAAGACACGAAGCTTCTGGAATGGAGGTAGGTAGATAACATAGGTAATGGTACAAAGATTTAGTTCAAGTGCCTGGGCTGTCGAGCCCAACCCAAACGTATTAATGAATGAATGAACTAATATGTTACAGAGAAGCAAATGTTTTCCTCTTTCTAAATATTTTGGTAATATGCTAGGCTAGGTTTGTGGTGAGTGAGTCCGATAGGTCCTCCACTGCGACTCGCAATTTACTGTTAAAAAATGCATCATGCCAGGGGCCATTCTCAAAATACTGGAACTTTCAGTGTCCAACAATAATTTGCTACTATTCGTATAAGCCTGTTTCGTGCATTTCGAAATATGCACAATTCTATGCTTTCCATTTAGACTCTCTTTCCAGAAATATAAAGAGGAGAGGCTAGTCCAGGATTTCCAAGGCTGCTGACGGTATCGTGCTAATGGCTAATGTACTACTTACCCATGCAATTACATCAGTAATATAGCCTGTATTGGAAATATTAGGAGAGGATATTATATTGGACAAAAAATCAAAATACCTTCTGACAACCAGGACCTGTTTGAAGATATCAGCAATCCAGCCACGAAGTCTAGACTGGGGAAAAGCTATGGATAACTCCTTAATAGGTTGGAAAGAGACAACACCGTGTCTCTAAAGCGAGTGCCTCGATATGAGAGGATTTTAGGTAACGAATTTGCTGAACAAGGCTTCAGAGGAGACTTCATAGATCCGATACCATTGTGTAAACAAGAGGAAAAATGTGGGACTGGCTAGACAAGAACACCAAATCAAATGGAGTTTGACACTTCCATGAAAAGAGTTTACTGAACCAGGTAGACAGGGAAGTCTCAACCAGGCTATTTAAATGGCGGAAGAGGCATTTGAGAAAGAACCTGGTTATTAAATAGTGTACCGTAAGGAAACATCTATACAAAAGGAGAAACCAGCACTGCCCATTTTTTATCCTTTTTTACGATGACTTTTTTTTGGAAAGAATAATGCAATGTTTATATGTCTGTAAACAAATGAATATCTAGAAAATTATATCGTTTTTGTCTCTGGTTCACAAAAATTTATCCTTCAGAGATTTATTACACCCTTTAAGAGTAGAAAATCTCGCCCACCTGTCCATTTTCCAAATAAAATTCATCTCTCTGGAATTCCGTGTATTCTGGACGACAAATTCGTGAAATATGTTGCGAAAATGCCCCAATAAAAAAATGGTCAGTGGTCAGCATCGGATCTTTTATATAAAAAAGGAAAAAAAGTTATTTTTTAGAGTGGGTCGTTATATATCAATACTTTTCCGGTTTCTTATAACAAACTTATTCGTCCAGAAAAAAGGGGAAGCAGAAAAACAAAAGGCAACTTTGATTCCCCATTGTTTCCTTCCTTAGAAATATCGAAATATCTCGAGAATAGAATAACTAATGAAACATTTCGGAGATCTCGATAATAATGGTGGAGAAGTTTCCTAGCCGACTGCGCCAGTTGATGCTAATCAGGGGAGAAACATTTTTTTTATAATTGCAGAAACAAAGTTGTTAGGGATTTTGTCTTGTTAAATATGGAAATACGGAAGAGAAAAAAGTTGAACAAATGATGACGCCGACTGAAATAAATTTCAGTCGATTTAGTCAGTATATAGAACATATATTTCGGTCAATTTTATAAATTTTAACATGTTTGCTAAATGCTTAATGCTACCAGTTTATGAGATACCGGGTTGTAAGTCTGAACAAATTCATATTAATCGTTTTGATTGCCCCAGGAAAAAATAAAAAAAGGAAAACATTTTTTCTAAAATATTTTTGAAACAAAAACTAATTTCATTGATTTCTTGCAACAATTTTATTGCACTCTTGATTATCCAACCTTTTTCGAATATTTGTATTTATATACTCAATTACAGTTTCCTGTAAAATTGTCGTATTTAGTGTGTTACCAATATATATAATATACAGGGTGTCCCATAACTAATGGACAATATAAAAACTGTAGAAAGGGGTGATAAAAATAAGTCGTTTGATACAAACATGCACTAGTAAAATGTTAATAGTAAGCGAGATATGGGGCGTTAAAGTTAACAAAATATTTTTGAAAATTCGTAATATTTAGAAAAAAACTAAATGTATTGGTCTCAAAATTGGTACACTATGGTTTTTAATGGTAATAAGCATGATATTGCCTTAATTTTTAATAATACTTCTAGATGGCGCTGGTTACACAGTTAAAATTTGATAGATCAGCGGTATTTTTT
>CAJUYH010008826.1:0-14786 GCA_910591685.1 Galerucella tenella
TTTTTTTTTTGTTTTTTTGTTTTTTTTTTCTTTGTTTATCGTAATAATATTAATATTATCATTATTTTCTTTTCATACATTCTCGTACCTTAATTTTATTGAGCCAATTAGTAGAGGCCGAGTGTGTGCGCACTCTTTTAATGGAAAAATCATTTTATTTTGTGTATCTGTATGTTTCCATACGCATACCGACAAGTGTGTGTTTGTGTTTATGTGTAAGTGCAGTCTTCGGATCAATCAAATTCTCATTGAACAATTTTTATAACTATAGATATTAAATAATCAATAATTAAAAATTTTGAAACAAATCGTGAAGAAAACCATTAATGACGATTGAGAATAATTTTTTACTCTTCGAATTGTTGTTATAATAATTGTTATTATTATTTATATTTCGCATCTATTTTTTTGTGGATGCAGCCTGTCGCTCATTTGTCACTGAGCAGTCAGCGATGTAAATTGAATGTAAATGACAGAAAAAGAAAAAAAAATTTAGTTAAAAGCCTCAAACATTATTTTCTATCGCAAAAAAATATGCACATACATATATATGTATATATATATATATATATATATATATGTATTGAAAAAAAATGAAAGGATGATTTAATTGTTGAAACGTCGCGAGTCGACCGTTGACATTGAAGAGAGAGTACAGTTGATAGATGTATGATGTTGATCACGTCGATTTTTGCCTGTCAGTTGACTGTGGCGACAGCGAAACAGTTATGCTCTACTGTATATATTTATTTATGTATATATATATATTTTTGTTTATATATATACATATATGATAGAGAAAAGGGATAAAGGGGACGGGTGGGAGGTTGGTGTACGTACAAGTGTCTTATTATCGATTGGATTATGCAACGTGAACACACAATGACATTAGTTGCGCGACTGCGTACAGAAATATAGTCTTTGAGTTTCAATATAAAAGTTTTCAGTTCTTCTCGATTGTTTTGTTTGCCTTTTTTTTTTTTTACTTTTTGAAATTTTTTATATCCAAGATTTTTTTTAATTTTTATTCTTTACGTTAAACAATTGATTTTTATATTTTATCTTCGTCCTTTTGTGTTGTTTTTAATCCCTGCGTTTTGCTTTCACTCGTTATATTGTTTATTATTCTCTTTCCTTTAATCCATCATTCTCTATCTCACATTCTCACTTCTATTTCTTTTCCCTTTACTTTTCTTCAATATTCTTCTGTTTTTCGTCTTTCGTAATATTTTTCTTTGTACACTTCAACGAACACACATTTATATTTTTTCGTTTAATATTCATATATATATACACATATATTTTAATATATATGTATGTATGTATGTACAGAAAGTCTTTTCCCCTCAATTCAGGAGGGTACCACTTGCGTTTGTTCGTTTATTATTATTATATTATTATTAATATTATTATTATTTTAATTATTAGGTTTTCATTTCTTTTTATTATTTTATTTTATCTATATGGATTAAATCCGAAGTTATTATTAATTCTTCTATTTACTATCTTTGAATTGCTGAATTCAATAGGAACGGAACGTAGAACATTTTACTCTCAAGTAGAAGTGTTGCCGCCGATTGCACCTAAAAAAAATTTATTGAAGAAAAAGACATTTTAGAAAAGTTCAATTGAGCATTACAATAATATTTGGTTGGAAATGTGAAAAGTTATTTTATGAATATAGTCGAAGAATATCGTATTATAATTATATTATTTATAGATGAATGTCAACGGCACGTGGCCAATATCGTATAATTCAATAGGACAACAAAAAAAAAAAAAAAAAAATGACTAAAAAGACGAATTGTTCAATCAATTAATCAATGAATCTTACTTCGGGCAATCGTAGTAAGAGGTCATGGAAACGACCCGGTTGCTGTGGCGCGCTATGCTCAACAAAACTTCGTAAACAGCTCATGTACCGATCTTGTATTTGTTCTAACTCCAGTGTACCACCTCGTGCTATATCAAACCAAACAAAATGAAACAATAAGAAAAACATAATTATTCGTATTGTAATGACAGGAGCAAATATTATTAGCACGAAGAATAAATCAGAATTTTTCGTATTACAAAAGTTTCAATTTAAAAACTCACACTTGGCATCTTTAATGAAGCATCAACAGTGAATAAAATGTTTTATTGCATTTATCACGAGTTCATAATAATATTAAAAATTGAAAGTATTTAACTAATTGATAGTGTGGAAAACAATTAGAAAAACAGATATATAAAATTACCTTGCGACAGCATGGTGATCACTTTTAAGCAAACGTACTCCTCCATTCTTAATTTGACTCGTCTAAACATAAGTGTAACATACGTTATTTTTTCCACCATGAGGCCAACATCCTGCCGTAGTTGATCCATTGTAATGGGCCGTCCCATCATGCTCGTTAAACACGTTTGCAGTTTATACATATTATTGGAAACCTAATAGAAAAAACAAACGAATAAAAATTAAAATAACAATAATTGCAAGCGATGAAAAATAAAAATATATATCAATTACTTCTTGCATAAAATCCGCGCCCGTTCCATCCGATCCGACATTGGCAAATTTTTGTTGGCCATGCATCGCTTGATATGCCGACGTTGTTAACACCAAAAGTTCATGCCACTTGTGGGTTAGCAGCCTCGTATGAACTTCAACCGGTAATTCAAGGTAGAATGGTAATCGCTTGGTCCATTGCACCAATTTGTAAACTATACTGTCCCCTATTTGACACAGCTTCTCACTTAAGTCTGATTTATGGTCCAATAATTCATCGAGGTTCTAAACAAATAATCAAATAAACAACGATCATATAAATCAATCCAACACAATACATAAATGATGGACTGACCGTCCGATATAAAGTGAGATAAAATAAAAAGTAATAATTACCCGCAACGTCGCAATATCTTGAAATTCATCGCAGTCTATAAGTGTTTGTATCATGGCGAGTGTTGCATCCAATGGGAATGCACGATCCCTCGAACTACTAACGGCATTGTCTAGCCTCTGTCGTAAATGTACCACCTAAATGACAATACAAAAATATATATAATAGTAAAAGAATAATAACATCATGAACAATAGATAGGCGTATATTCATGACCGGATGAGAAAAAAGGAGACATGAGTGAAAGAGAAAGACGAAACAAAAAAGGGAATCGCAGGCGAAGAGAAAGTGGCTCCCCTCTCTCGCTATACCTCAATGCTGATCAATTGAATGTTCTATTTCCGATGGCCTAGAGCCGCCAGGGGATTTTTTTTTCCAAACATCAACACTTCCTACGTACGACAATTCGTCAGGCCTTTCACTGACCTTTCAATTGATACCTTGGACGTTTACATGTTATTCGTGCTTATGATTCAGTCATGATTCGACGCCTCGTATAAAATAATATACAGCTATATATATATATATATAGAATTAATGTAGTTGTGTGTTGTTTATGTGCGGGACCTGTAGGCATAAGCAGGGAAAGCTGTGACCGTCGCGGCACTTTGAGCAACGCGTGCGTTACACGCCAAAATGGCATTCACCGTAAGTTGGCTGTAGAAAAGGAACGGCATAAGGTTGACGCGACACTATATAGGTGGAGGCGGAGGTGAATAAAGGAGAAGAAGGTGGTGGCGGTGGTGATGGCGGTGGAGTTCAGTGTCCCCTTGGTGTTGTAGACTTTCACGAGAATTACGAAAGACGTATACATGTATATGCATATACATACACATCAGCGTACGCACACATATATACGATAAACTGCCCGTCCTTGGCACCGGTTGTCGGCTGATTTTCTATTGTCCCTGACGCGTTATTTTTTCTTTTTTTTTTTTTGCCTTCATCATTCTCATTCTGATGTCCTACTAGCTACACGATATTTCATCTTATACTAACCCTACGACATTTATTGTAATCAGCTACCTCGTCCATATTACGTGATAACGATAATATTTTCAATGTTGTATTTGTTTTTAATGGATTGGTGGAAAGTGTGACCTCTTTAATTCAATACTTATATTGAGAATTGTGTGTGGATATGTGTGTGGTGAAAAAGACGCAGATGGTAACGATTTCACTTTTGACAATGGCCTTTAACCAAAATTCTCTTGCCCTATATTCATTTACTTATGCATTCTTTTCTCTTTTCCTTTTTTTTTCATCACAAATGCATCATTTTGACAATTTTACATTTGGTTTATCGACTTTTGGATAATGTTGGAACGAAGAATCCGTGAGATTGTTGCACAATAACACTAATGAAAATATTTAGAAATTTTTTATGTACCATTTTTGTTTGTTTTCCATGTGAATAAAAATAAATACTTACTTCGGAGGGATTAGTGAGCGCCGTTTTGAGTATGGTCCCATTAACTAAGTGGCCAGTATGGGATGAATGATTGGGATGACTTGGCGTTGGTTGTGAATTGTGTGGATCAGCCGATGTGATTTTATGATGATGTAAGAATGAATTGGCAAGTTGAGCATGTTGCTGTTGATTATGTTGGCTGTGATGCGCCGCTGCTGCGGCCGCGGCCATATGTTTATCAAGCATTGTCGATGCGGCAGCGGCCGCGGCCATATGTTTATCCAACATTGTTGTACCAACATTTGTTCCTTTATTGCCAACCAGTGAACCCGAACCATTCACACCACCAGTTGCATTATTTCCACTATTAACATTACTGGCTTTGCTAGTTTTTTTGTGCTTCTTGTACTTTACCTGTTTGGAAAATACGAAAAAATAATATACAATAATATTCTTGTCATCGAGAAGTAATTACCGATAATTAATTGATAATTTCACTGATTTCATGAAAATCAATTATTTTATATCACTTGATAAAAATTAATTGTCCACATAACTGACCTTGTAGAGATTATAAACAGCGCCAGAATTTCTACCACCGGGCATTCGATCTTCTCTAACTGCTTGAAGCACCATACCCTGTTCAATACACTTTTTAAATCGACAATATTGACAACGATTTCGCTGTGTTTTCGTTATTTCACAGTTACCCTCGGCAACACACGTGTACACTCTTCTATTTTGCACTGTCCTCTTGAAGAAGCCTTTACAACTATCAATAAAATAATAAAATAATAGAATAAGCAAAAATTTGTTGGTTATGAAATAGTTAAAATAAAAAGTGAAGTAAAATTTAATGAATAAAATATTTATACCAACCCCTCGCACGTAATGATACCATAGTGCAATCCAGTTGCTTTATCCTCACAAATCATACATATCATGGGTGTTTCATCCTCTTCATGGTCTTGCGGTGGTAATGACGGGACAACTGGTGTTGCAATAGATTGCAATGACTGCGTTGTTGCTTCAGATTTAACTGAACCGCCATTTCTCACCCACGTTTGATTTGAACTGGACGACGCTGTTAAATTTAATGCTTGCATTTGTTGTGCGGCGGGAAGTTGACTGAGATCACCGGCCCACAGCCTTTCCATATTTAATGGCGGCCCGGAGGTATATGAAACACATGGTGGTTTGCCGCGTGATTCTTGTCCAAGATTCAACAGCAATTGCGCTGCTGATTCCTCGGACGATGAACATGACGCTGACGAGGCAGTGGTTGTCCATGATGCGGCAGGTGGTGGTACTGGTTCTAATGCTGGTGCTGACCATATCATTGTACGAACACCGCCGACCTCACCCATTATCACTGTGGGTGGCGGCCGCGGCGGTGGTGGCGCACCACGTTGCGCTGGTGGTTTCATCCCCTCGTCTAAAAAATTATGGATTAAAACAATTTTTTCAATTAATTTATATCTATTTTATTATTTATTCTAAATAAATTTTAACTCACTCGCTGGTGATGACGAAGTCGCACCACCATTTGATCCATTACCCTGATTATTTCCAATATTGGTTGGTCCAGGTCCATTAACCGTAACATTACCAGAATTACCACTACCGGCATTATTACTATTATTACTATTATTATTATTATTACTGCCAACATTTTGTCCGTACCCAACGCTACTAATGACACCATTGAGCAATCGTTGGGTAGCAAAATTTTGTACACCAGAATTTTGCGACCAAAATTGATGGTGGGCAAGAAGATGAGCTGGTACTGATGGCGCACGTGGTCGTGGTGGTGTTGGCGGTTGATGTTGTGAACTGTGCGATGAATTACTGCTTGGACTTGGTGCTTGACTGACATTGTATTGGGAGGATGGACTAGGTTGATTTGAAATATCGACTCTTGAATTTGCACCACCACCACCACCTCCACCACCACCGCCACCTCCACCGCCATCAAACACCGAATTGTCCGATTCAAGTTTAGTTTGACCCGAGGATAATTCACCACTGCGTTCAGGTGTTTCACAACCGCTCCTTGATTGTTCTTGCTGCTGCTGCTGTTGTTGTTGTTGTTGTTGTTGTTGTTGTTGTATTGGTGTTGTTGATACCGTATGACTTGTATCAACACGGGGCGATGCCGGTGTTGGTGTATAAGACCTTGATTCATCATTACTCATACGCGTTGAACTCATTACCGGTTCGGGGAATACCGAGTCTGGTGATACTGTTTCACGTGCATTCTCGTGCTGCTGTTGGTGGTGCTGCTGTTGGTGGTGCTGCTGTTGCTGTTGCTGTTGCTGCGGTTGATGATGGTGATGATGGTGATGATGGTGATGGTGATAACCAATTTTATTTGTACCACCACTCAATGCATTGGTTATTGGCCCACGTTGAATAGTGCTTGGACTTGGACTACTACGTAAAAACTCGCTTTTAACTCTGACCACGGGACAGCCCGGCGAGCCCGGCATGTTGACGTCCGGCGACGAGGTCGACGTGTCCGCAACACTTTCCCCTGGTGCGGGAAAGGTTATGGGTGAAGGTGCGTCCGTTGGCGGGATCCCAAGTGGTGATCCTGCTGATCCAAACGATACTGGCGAGTCTGCAAGAATAAAAAAATAAATATATTTATTAAAATATTGTGTTTTTTAATTTTCTCTTTCACTGTTTTAATATATCTATCATTTTTCCTTTGAACTAATATTGTTGCCATTCGTATTTTCGTTATGTTTTTAGTTATAAATGTTATAGTAATTGAGATTAATTTGAATATCTATATATATACATATATATATATATTGTACCGTTTGAAAATATAGATTTGGCATTTGACCAGATTGGATATCTTGCGCTCCATGGTATGAATGAATCAAACATATAGTCAGAGTCAATATTGAAATAATTATAGTAGTAACAGCCGGGGCATGACAAGACATATGGTTGTAAATACGATTGATGATAATTATATGTAGGACACATAATTCCCGATAAATTGTTCAGTGTATGACAATAATTTATGATTAAATTATTGGTTAAATTAATATGTGATATATGGTGGACACATTGAAGTAATGACTGAGTATATTATATGAAAGAGAGTAGATTTGCATCTGCGCGGTTTTGTCGAGGTCGAGACAACGTTCACGTGGTAGCACAAGAGATCAATGATTATACGCAGTTGGTGTCGTTGCACCATTATCGCCATATTGCAGCCACTCGGGCATTGTTACATGTTTTTTTTTATCTTCAGTTATTTCTTCTATTTATTGTTGACGCGTTGGAATGGATTGATTGAATTTCTTTTTATACTTAAATGTATATTGATATATGTGAAGAAATAAATTGAAAATTTATTGATGCATGTGTGTGAGAGTTGTGTGCACTGACGTCTTGACGCGGTTGAAGTTGCGGCCAAACTACGCAATGATACTGATATTGAATACAGAGGGGTATGAATTGCGTGGGCGGAACATAATTCCCTGTTACACCCTGCCAGTATCTCATAAAATTGTTGCTTTTTCCTCTGCTACGTTAATATTCTATTTGGAATAAATGTTCAATTCCTTGGCAGGGAAAATAATATTGCGTAAAGAAAATTTTATGCCAAATTGAATTAATGAATGATAAAATCCATACTATAAAAGAAGAAAGTGAAATAATTTTTCCCGGAACAATAATATATCAATATAATTGTTAATAGGAATAATAATATAAATGGATTAGAAAAGAGAATAGATAGATATAAATATTTTTTACCGTCGCTACTACATCGGGAGTCGACCTTTCTCCTTTTCAACTTGAGGTCTTGAAACAAGCTCATGTTGTCTAGCTCACACGGGCTGCTCGTAAGGGTCATAATTCCTGAAACAAAATTAAATACAACGATAAGATTAAAAATAAAAAATAATTCTATTGCAAATAACATATTTTGATAAGATTCAACAGAAGAAAATCTACATTATTCACAATAAATTATCTCCAACGTAGTTATTACTTTTTATTTATTCCCCCAAATGTGATATCACCATACATATATATATATATATATATATATATATATAATATTATATTGTTATCCTGAAAGTAAATGCTATATGAAAGAAATTTCAATGGACATAAAACTTATTTTACACAACAAATTAAATTTATTGGTATCATCGCGAAATAATTGTCCGACAGTTTTATATATATATATATGTATATGTATAATACGTTATACAATCAATCGATTATAATTTGTTTGTATATATTTTAATTAAAGAGGAAGAGAGGGAGATACGGAGCCCATGTTCATAATGTGTATTTAAAAGGGCTTCGGCTCGTGTCGGATCACGTGGTATGCGCCAATCGTTTATTATCGTAGTGTTGTCGGGTTTAACTTGAACACTGTATATATAAATATATACGTATGCATACGGCCGTTAATATTCGTGTTTATTCGGTTAAACTCGTCGGCGCGAACCCGATACGCACACAAACATCCACGCGCTCACACACAAGTGAATGTTTATATACGTTGTGTTGGTGCAACTGTTGGGGTCCTTGCTCCCTGGTTGCCGTATGTAGGTCACCAGTCTCACACACGTCGCCATTCTTGCGTAACCAATGCATGCATGCATGCGATACGCTCATAAGCTCGCGCGCGCTTCCACTGTCGTGTTTCGCTCTCGTTGTCGTTGCGCGACATCGCTCGTCACTTGATGAATCGACCTAGTACTCTTTTTCATTTTATATATTTTTCTTCTCTTAATCTTCTTTTTTTTTTCTTTCTAAATCATTTAATTTTCCTTTCTTCAAATTAAATGTACTCCACTTTATAAACAGCCAATTATATAAGTAAAGATTTCCCTTTCACTGATAAATATTGTCATGAAATTATATATTACACGATATTTTCTCTTTGTTCTGTCTTTCATATTCGAATAGCTCAAGAAAATAATAATACTAATAATATATATATATATATATATATATATTCATATGTATCCTTGAGAGAATCTTTATCAAGAATTCACACGGCAAACGGTGAAAGTCGTTCTCCCACGCCATGTTTTTGCAGCCCATCGTCTCTCTTTCTCTCGCGTTGTCGTTTCGAGGAGATTCCACAATTATTCTCACTAACATACATATATACGTTCACTCTCATTCTTCAATTTCTTCACGCTCTAAAACGCCCTCGCGATTATTCTATATAGAGGCAAAGTCAGATATATAATTGAACTTCCGCATTGGGTTTATAACCTCGAGACTGTATACAAATACGATTGATTAATTATCCTTCTTTCTTTTTTTTTTTCCCCCCCCTTTTCTTTCACACTCATCTGAAGTCTCATTGGGTTTACGTTATTTTCAATTTCATCTTACTGGTAGTGAGACCGTATTACTGTAATCAAACATCGTCACTATGTACATAAATACAAATTTCAACAAGACATAATTTTTCTACTTTTACAAAATTAAAATTTGTTTATTTCCTTTCGTTATGGTGGTCCAAGTCTTTTGCTATTTTTTTCCGGTCTCCCGTTAATTTTTTCTCCTGTTCTTCGTCTTGCTCTCATACACACTCTCTATCTAGCAAATGTATATACAACTGTGAATCGGCCAGTGAGAGTTGGACCACGGTACATTGAACCTCTGTAGTGAAAGTTTCTATTATACCACTGGCCTTACCTTACTTTTTCTACAGCAAACCTAGTCGGGTTGTGTCATAAGTCGTGTCAACGAGAAAAATTAAAGGAGTGCGAGAAAGAGAGACAGAGGGAGAGAGAGAGAGAGAGCGGGTGGGAGAGCAAGAGATGAAAAGAGAGAGTGACAGGACGCGGAAGTTAATTTTGTTATCGTATCAATCATATTTAATTTTTTTTTTTTTTTTCTTGTTCATTCATTTTCGTTCTCACGTGTATGGATGGTGTAAAGTGAAATATAGAATAATTTTCGTTCATTTCACTTCGTTATTATTTTATTTGATTTAACTTTATTATGTTATATCTTGTTTTGTTATATTTATGTAGTGAGAACGCGAATAAAAAGATTTTAATTTGATAGATAGAGAGATAATAATATATATATATATATATAGAGCTGTGTCTCGATGGTGAGATTTCTATATAACTGTCACCTCACGCGCGCGCTGATGTTTTACGTAACGATAATAACGATGACGGTGAGTTCTGTATAGAATACACAATTGTAAATTGAAACTTGTATACAATACAAAATAGTTTTCGGACCTATATATATATACTATATATTATATAATGATCCATTTATTAACATAAACGAATGAATTTCATACCTAAATGTCTGCCTTGTAGAACACTCATCTTCGCGCACATTTTTATCCCAAAGCAAGAGAAAAAAAACCAGTAGAAGCGATGCAAATAAATTGGACTCTTAAAATGTCGTATGATCCATATAATTACACCTCATCATTGAAAAATCATTAATAATTATTATTTCTCTTCTATATTATTGATTTGTTTCTTTTTTTTTTATGTTATTTCGAACACACTCACTATATATTTCAATCGTAATTTAGATAACTTCGAATGTAAAAATTCTCGAGCCAACTATCATCGACTTGTGGACATGAAAAATATTCAGGATACATCCTCGAGAAATTACACACACACACACACGGGCAAATACATATGCACATACCTAGTTACACACACTCTTTTGTATAAATAGCACAAAATTCACATTGTCCAATTCGCGTTTTTCAAAGAAAAATGCACATCCACGAATCGAAATTTTCATATAGTTTGAAGTGTATCTATATTATTTTATTTATACTACTGGGTTTATTGCCGTCATAAAAATACTTGGCACATATATCTCAACTAAACACACACACACACACACACATGTATACATTTGTGTATATATATACATATGTACAAATGAAAATAAATGAAACAATTGCACGAAAATATTTTGTCCCGGTTCATGCACGCTCGTCGTGTCAGTTATTGCGCTCACGAGCGTCGAGTGAACTCTCGACGGGCCTTCACGAACGTTTTTTGGGGCACTCTACAGAAGTAACAGCACACGGCGGGCCACGCGCACGATTACCCAAAGCCTCACCAAAGTTCGAGTGATGCGAAGTATATACGGGAATGAGTATAGCAGTATAGTAATATAGTGGTGGTGGTGATGGTGGTGGTAACAGTGACCTCGATACCCAGGCGTTCTACGTCGTCGTCGTCGTCGTCGTCGTCGTCGTCGTCGTAGTCGTCGTGGTCGTTGTCGTATCCCCCCAATATTCAAAGAGTTTTGTGTGTGGTGTCTCGAAGAGGTGTCCAATGCCAAAAATTCAACGCCGCCCAGAGAACTTTCACTATTCTCCTTTCTGTTTAAAAATTCTTTTAAAAAAAAATTTTTTTTTTTCTTTTTTACTTGACGCATATGTATTTATTTTAATGAGAAACAAAAAAATCAACAAAAAACGAGTGAAAACAATTTTTTTTTCTTCCACTACATAATATATTTCCGTTTTATTATGTCGTATATTGATATGCGTATGCATATTCAAGTGAACAGAGAGCTCTCATAATTGTGCGATTGGCTGATCTTGACTTTTAAATATGACATGAAAAAACCAAAAAAAAAAAAAAAAAGAACAGAAAAAGATATAGTTAATATTCCGTTCTGGTGTTTCACTTTCAACCAATAAAGAAATTGAAATTAACGAAAGTTGTTGGAATGAAAGTGCGACGACGGTGATGTGCCGAATAAAAAAAATACCGGTAATCGTAAACGAAGAGACACATATATATATATATATATATATATAAAACGTAGAAGGAAAAGAAAAAAAAAACAAAAAAACAAATGAAACAAAATGTGAATAAATAAATATATATAAAAACGCGTTCACTATATTTTTTTTTCCGACACATTCAATGAAAGTAAAAGTAACCGCCAATAAAAATATCATGATCAATCTAAAACTCATCGACTGAAACAAAACAAAAATAAAACAAAATCGTCAGTTAATTCATATAAAAATTGAGCATTTCTACTAAAAAAAAAAACTGGAATTAAAATACAATTTTCAACTTTCAATTATCCACTTTCCAACTTTGATCCACAATAAATACCAAATGAAATACAGTAAAATATTCCAACATTCATTTTATAACATCAAAAACAGCGAAAAGAAAAATAATAATCACGGATCTATCACATGCCAACTATAATAGTATATGTATAGAAGCGATTGCAAGTCCTATAGCAGCAGCCGGCACGTTCTACTGCATTTACTCTGTATAGTTGCACACGTTGTGAGCTGGTCGGCCATGGCATACTTAGTAATGTCAATCACACTAGGCAGTCATGGAATATAGGTATATATATATATGCATACTCGATGACTATATAGACGCATACATATATACGAAATAATACGCATATATATATATATATACATCTATATTAGTATAGGTATGTGAGTGAAGCAGTGCTCGTGTTAGCTACATTGACCGTGCATTAGCTTCGACCCTTCTATCTTTCGCCTCTCTCGACTCTGAAGCGAGTCCTCGACCCTCTGACCTCTCTATATGTGTATATCTATACGTGCATGTATGTGTAGTTGGCTCACACACACTCCAATACACTCTGGTCGCGTTATGTATATATATATATGTACTTATATACACATAGTTATATAGTACCGTCAGTCATAGGAGAGAGAAAGCGTTTCCGGGGACCTAAATTAGCGCAACGAGAGTATATACTTTCTTTTCTCGTTGAATATTGTTTTTTAATTTCGATAATTCAAATAGTAAAGACACGGATGAAAATTGAGACAATACTGCGAAGTGCCATTGAGATTAATATTCTATTGAATATATTTTAATTAATTTATATTAATGATTATGTGATATAATAAAATTGTTTCAATTTTGGTAAAGATTTTTTCAAATACCACATATATATATATATATATATATGTATATTTAGAAAGATGAAAATGAGGTAATTCATTATATTTAAAATGTTTGACATCGTGTCACAGTTTTGTGATGTATTTTTTGGCTCCCCTCCATTTTCCAAATATGAATCATGCATGCACGTAAATAAACAGATGTTTGCATATGTACATTTATATAAACCAAAAAGAAAAATAAAAGAGTGAAATAATAATTATTTCGCCACGTGGATCCCCCCATGTGTCACTATATACATACACACATATATACATGAGAATATATATATATATAAGTTGGAGTCAGGGCCGAATGAGATCACCGAACGCGATCAAACATAGATGGAAAACGATGGAGGAAGAACCTCGTTGTAAAATTCTTCAGTGTCTTTTTTTTTCTATGTATATATATATATATATATTGTTAATTGTTACAATCAACTCTGCATGTTACTTCCATTTATATCACAATAAATATTCCAACAATTAAAATAGGTAAACAAAATAATATTTAATGATTTTACTAAACTAGGCATTTAAACAGCCATAAATATATACTTATGACGAGTTCAAATTCAAACGGGTATATCTAATATGTATATAGTTGTGCAAATGGTATCACGTCTGTATGATGTGGCGGCTTTTGCAAACGCGTGCGTAGGTAAAGCTCTCCCGACCTATGCCAAGCTCAAATCAAGAACGTAGAGGGCGCATGCGCTACGTCACACACACACACACACACACACACCCATATATATATATATATATATATATATATATATATACATACATATATGTACATATATGCACGCGCGCGTGTGTGTGTATGTATGTGCGTTTGTGACGAGTCGACCTCGGACGCGCGCGGACGGATATACTCATCCGTTTTACACGCTCTTACGACACAATACTTACGATATTATTCACTATATGTATTTGTATATAATTTATCTCATGACAATTTATCTCGATACAATCTATAATATTTTTGTTCAGTTATTATTTCATTACCATTGGAATATTCTATTTATATTTATTGTAATTATTTCATTTGTCTCTTTCTGTGAATGTTGAAGTGTTGTATGAAGGAGATGATGTGATGATAATTTTAAGGTTGAATTTTTGGATGAAATTTCATGTTGTTCAGCCATTGAAAACCCGGAAGTTTTGTGGAATAAAAATGATGACCTAGACCTTTGAGGAACACCCACGAATTCTTGGTTAAATATATGTGTATATGTATACATATATTTATATGACCTCGAGATTTTATTTATCTCACTGAGAGGCTTTGAAAAGTCTTTCATATAAAAGCGGTTTGTTTATGTGTTTATTTTTCATCTCCTAACAAGAGGAAAAAAATGTCGCTGGAATTTTTAGTACAGTTGGAGAATTGGGAAAAATGTTAAAAAGAAAAATGGTTAACTTACATTTTTTCTCTTCAAGGCATCGAAGAGTCGAATTATTGTGCGGTTTGATATAGAGTTTTATATTTATACCTATATATATATATATATATATATATATATATATATATATATAT
>CAJUYH010008827.1:0-14783 GCA_910591685.1 Galerucella tenella
CATGTGCTTCTTGAGACCCCAAGGTTCGGTAAAACTTCTTCTACAGATGTTACAAATATTGGGACGTTCGTTAAAATGTCGACGCATGTGATATGTGTACGAATCTTTGTGCAAAAAACTTTTATCGCAGACATCACATTTCCACGGTTTTTCTCCAGTATGTCTCTTTACGTGAATTTTCAACTGGGACGATGTAGTAAAATGCCTCCCACAAACTTCACAAAAGAAAGGCTTCTCACCGGTGTGTATTCTTTTATGCTCCAATAAATTACCGTTTTGAGAGAAACTTTTTTTACAGTAATTGCAAGTGTATGGTTTTTTACCCTCGTGCCATCTTTGATGGAGGCTCAACGATGTTTTGTGAGCAAATTTTTGATTACACTTGGTACATTCATAACGCTTCTCGCCCGTGTGGACTGCCTCGTGGTTGATTAGATTGGCTTGAGTTTTGAAAGTGGCATTACAAATTGGACAGATATATGGTCTTGCTTCAGAATGGACAACCTTTAATAAAAACAAAGATTACAGAATAAAAATATAAGATGTTTCACTCCAGGGCGGTTTGATTCAAGTTGCTGTCCCAAACGGAAGCCGCTCTCATAAATTATGTTTACTAGCTTTTGTTGTCAATAACGAGACCGGTAGATACCAGAGAAGTTCGAAAAGCTTATTTTATTTTAAGCTATACAGGGGTAATTAGAGAAATATATATTTAAATTAATAGGATTCTTTATCACAAAGGTTTATTTTTAATGTTAATTATTTCGAAAAATGTACGGGATATGAATTTGAAAAGGTAAGTAAAAAATAAACTTGAATTTTTAAAATGAATCAATTCAGAGTTTTTATCCAGCATCTAAGAAATTTTGTGATACTTATTGATAATCTAGCAGATATTTATCACAAATTCAATTAAATATACTCATTAGCCACTAAATCTTAAATTTTGATCTTTAAATAACGCGTATTTTTTGGATTGACAAGGTTAAAACAGTAAAAAGAGAATCAGCTGCAGGATACCTTTATTAAAAATTTTTATTTAATGTTGTAAAATACTAAGTTTGGAGTTTGGTTTAGGTGTTAAATTTAAATCTATTGTTTTTCAAATCTTTCAATATACATTTGGGAGTAAAATATATAAGGACTCTGGTATAGAGACTTGCATAATATTTGAAAGGAAATTGATTTCATGGATGATGAAAAGAAAATTTAGTAAATTCGTTCAAAAGGAACTGACCAATTCCACTTTGGTTAGCTATAGAATTGAATTTTTGTGTTTTCTTGCGTAATGTACTTGTTAATATAATATCCTTATTATAAAAATAAAGCCGTAATTTTGTATTAGCGCATATTACAAAATATTTAGTGTTTATAAGCTTTGCTATTAAAGAGAAAAATATTAATATGACTTTTTGCTCATTTCAACAATTAATTATTAAATTTACGTAGCGACGTACTGTACCATCCAAGTCACCAGCGGCATCAGAGCTTTACACGATAAACTCGAACGAGTGAAACATCTTATATTTTTATTCGGTAATCTTCGATAAAAATGAGCAATTTAGGCTTATCGTCCCAGATTCCATGTTGGACAGCAAGTTGTAACTTACTATGTGGCTAAGGATTAATTGAAACTTACCTGGTGTCTTTGTAGAAGCTGTTGATGTTTGAAACTTTTGTCACATGTATTGCATATAAATCTTTTACTAGTATGTTCAGTTTGCTTGTGATACAAAAGACTACTGTAATGCTGTAATACTTTACCACAATCATCACAAGAATATTTCTTAGTTTCATGAACTATTAAATGGGTTTTCAACTCATCAAGTGTTGGAAAAGTTTTCTTGCATTTATTACACATGTTTTCATCATTTTCTTGAGAATCTGAATATGCTGAAGGTGCTTCATTTATAACATTAGAAAAATCTAGGGTACACTGCAAATCACAATTTTATAAAATAGGAAAGAAATATCATTATGAATAAGCATGCCAAGTATTAGTTGGAAATTCTATAATATACAGGTATATCTTGTATACTCACATCCTGTTTGGTTATAGTTGGACTATTAAGTTCATCATTTTCCAGAGATTTTATGTTTAAACCTTCATCTTCATGTGATCTCAGATGAAAATTGTAATGGACTTTATGTATGAACTGTTTCAAGCAAATCTTGCACTCAAAATTGCCTAATCCAGCCCTTTTAAATAAAACTGGAAAATAAATTGTTTAAATAATATTCATTCACCTCAATCAGATTTGTTTAACATACCTGATTTGGGCTTATTTCTTATTCTATTAATAAAAATTGGTCTTCCCAGGTCTTCTCCAGAATTACCTTCAGTTCTACCTATAACTACATTACGTGTAAATTTATGAGGATCTTCCTTATTTACTTCAATTTTTTTATTTTCCTCATCAAAAACTCCTTCTTTTTTCAGTATGTCTTCTAATTCTTTCCCCTGATAAATATTTTAAGGTTGTTTTATCACTTCCAATTTTGTCATTTCTAATTTTAATAAACATACTTGAATTACTAATTTTTACCTGAACAACCCCATGAAATCGAAGAGGTGCCCGAACTATTCTTTTCCTACGACCTTCTGTTGTCGCATTTTCTAGTTCTTCATTCTTTTTAGTTACTTCAATATTCTCCTCTAATGGTTCTTTCTCTACATTTTCAATTAATTTTTTTGCAGGCCTGCCTCTTTTTCTTTTAGGTTTATCTAATCCTTCAGCATCCAACCTCAAAATATGGTCTGATGTATAAAAAGGATTGTTTATATTGGCTGAAAAATAATTTTACAATGCACATTTCAAAATAAACACATATAAAGGAATAGCTTTGAGTGTAACTTAATATTACATTGGAAGAATTAAATAATGGAAATCAAATGCAAGATATAAATTAAAACTAACAGTTAATTTCCACAGTAACTTGATTTTGAAGAAGTTCTTGTTGCTTTTGCAGAGCAGCTCTTAATTTTGCTTGTCCCACTACTATTAAATCCAAAAACAACTTTGTCGATTCTAATTGTATATGGCATCCTGGACAAATATATTTTGGAAAGTTTTGGTCTATGTGGACCTAAAATTTTAAAAATTATTTAAATTTCCCATACTACTATAAGGATCAAGTTGAGTACTAAATAAAACATTTACTTACAGATATTGGCAGGTATTTATTGATTAAATTTTGCAGATTTGTAGAATTTTTTTCTATGCTGAATATATACACACCATTTTCATTCTTTTCTCCGCAAAGTCTGCAAAAATTTGATTCACAAAGTAAAATTACATCGTCCATTTTTATTTAAAGTACGTTTTAAGCCCAATATCAATGTCATTATAACTATAGTAAGAATTGAAAACGCTCTGATTCTATTGGCCAAGCCAAAATCGTCGGAGTGATTTTATGCGTAGTTGTATTCATGCTCTGTAATGTTGTATCAGGCTCGGACTAGGCTAGACAGGCTATTTGTATATTGAGAGAAAATAATGTAAACACATTGTATAAACTTTTTTACTTCAGGCGTTACTAGTTATAGGACTCCCAATTATAGTGCTATTTATTTTGTATGTGTGAAATTATCAAAGGTAATACCACGAGAGCTTCAAATTTTATCGATAATTTTTTCTTTTCCACGAAAACTTGTTTATTTGGGAAAAATATGAAAACAAACCAATTTATAAAATCACGAGTCCGTTAGGACTCTATTTTGCTATTTTCATAAGTATCTTTATACAGGGCTAAGTTCGAGAACATCGCACTAGTATGAAATTCACTTATTTTAGTGTCCGAGAACTCTTAAGCGTCTTCTTGTTGTGAACTCCGCCACAGCCCGAGAACTCCTTAGAGCGACACTCGATCGACGCTCAAATTACACCAGTCCCGACTCGGTTAGAAATCGCACCTGTCAGTTTGTTTTGAATATTTTGTGGTTAGAATTTAGATTGGTATGTATGACTATGAATGTTTATTAAATTTTTAATTTAAAAATAAATTAATTTCCTTCTCCTATGCAAATTTAAAATATTATTATTATTATTAAGCAGTTATTTGTCGTAGATTGCCGTGCCTAAAGAGTTTTTAAAAATTTTCTGTTTAGAAATTTGGGGGCCAGATTTAGTAATGTTAGACCTAGGCTAGTTATAAATATTCTAAAATTCATCTTAAGAAAGTATGGTTATAGTTAACAACCGCGAGAAGGTAAATCCGTTCGAGAACTCATTCGATAGAGCGTCGCACTACGATCGCCCTTTATCCCCACCAATCAAGTGCAAAATTTCAACCAGTGTGACGTTCTCGAACTCACCCCAGTTGTCTTCGTAAATATTTTTCAACGGCAGTAAATGTCTTACTTTTGACAACAGAATTCATTTGAACGTTAATAAAAAGATTATTACAATAATAACGATGGCGCAAGGATTTGGAGCGCAAAAAAAGAAACCAAAAAAACTTGAGCCTTATGAGCAAGAAGTTAATGAAATGTTTACCCCAGAAGAATTAGAACAATTTGCACTCTTTTTCGAGAATTTCAATATAGCAACTAAAAAGGAGCCAAAACCTAGAATGAAACTTAAGGATTTAGGGGTAGTATTGAGAAGTTTAAAGTTGTATCCAACAGAAGCGGAATTGTTAGATATGATGGAAGAAATGGATCCCGAACATACTGGTTTCTTAGGTTTTTTCCCACTTCTCATCTTAATACATCGTAAAATGGAAACTACTGATGAAAATGAAATTTACCAGGCATTTAAAGTATTTGACGAAGATCAAGATGGGATTGTTGATCTAGCAGAATTACGTCAAGCTATAACTAAAGTGGGTGAAAAGTTAACTCTCATGGAGTGGAAGGAATTAGAAAAACAAACTTTAAAAATCGCGAGTGTAGAAGATAGAGAAGGTGCTTTTAATTATACAGAATTTATAGATAAAATGATGGCAGAACCAAAAAAGAAAAAAGGCAAGAAGAAGAAGAAATAGCATAATAGTTTCAATAACTGATGCTTTGAATATTTTATTCTAAGTATTCTATATTCAAAGGATTGATATATTATTAAAATGATCTTTTATTTTTTGATACTGGTTATTATTCAAAACGGGCTGCATAGTTTCATAATCGAGACATAAAAGTCTGTAGCTAACTTCATTATAAGAATAAAAAGATAGTTGGCAGATGGCATTTGTGATGTGTTTTTTAACATAAATTTTGCAAGATTTGGACAATATGAAATAAACTAATTACGACTTCACCTTTTTCAACAACTCATCAATCGTCGCAGATTGTCACCAAATCACTTGTTATGAGAATATATCACGATGGAATTTAACGTAGAGCAACAAACTCCAAATTCTTCACAAGAAGATAAAGGTACGGACAGTACTGGAGTCCAAGTACAGAGCAAAGATTCATCTAGATATTGTTGGGTATGTTTTGCAACAGATGAAGAAGATCGGTCAGCTGCTTGGGTGCAGCCCTGTAATTGTAGAGGAACAACAAAATGGGTATGTATACCTAATTTTTTTCTTTCATAACCATTATTTTATAATATGAAATCATATGTAGAAATTGAACTTTCTAATCTTGTTGACATTGGATGTTATGTTATAGAAGATATCACTTTTTATTGGTAATCAAATGCATCTTGTTAATGTCAATATATAAATGTCTCACATTCTACTATAAAACTTTTTAAATATATGTTAAGCAATGAGATCTATTGCTTAAAATAATTTTCTTGGATTTTGTAGGTACATCAAGCTTGTTTACAAAGATGGGTAGACGAAAAACAGAAAGGAGGCAACATTGGTAAAGTAACTTGTCCCCAATGTCAAACTGAATATATTATAGTATTTCCAAATATGGGAGTATTAGTGTTAGTCCTGGATACAGTAGATAGTTTTATATATAAAGGCTGCCCTTTCTTAGCAGCTGGTATTGTTGTGGGGGCTATATATTGGTGTGCAGTTACATATGGAGCTATTACAATTATGCAGGTATAACTAACCACCACTATAACTATATTGGTAAACAAATTTTCTGATATGCCTTTTATTACAATTATTAAATCTTATATAGTTGTTAGCATTTCAATTTACATTGGCTTCATACATTTTAAATTGTGCTTTTAGGTAATTGGACAGAAAGAAGGATTAGCAATAATGGAACAAGCTGATCCATTAGTGCTGCTCATAGGTCTTCCAGCTATTCCAGTGGCTTTAGTATTAGGAAAAATGATTAGATGGGAAGATGCTGTACTCACTTTTATGAGGAAAAATTTATCAAAAATTCCAATTATTAGAAATGTTTTCCCTTTTAGGTAAGCTGGTATATTTATTTTAATAGAATAGAAAATCATACTGTACCCAAGGTTTGTGGAAGTGACCAGATGTAAAAACACTACCTTCTACCAGCAGTTTTGCTTGGTATCAGATCACTTTAAATTTGTTTTTTTACATACTATTTACTTTCTTCTTTATTTACTTCACTATTTATTTGTGAGACTACATTTTATAATTATTAGTCAATGTTCTAGACTGGAAGTTAGTGCAAGTACACCCGATACATCGAATAATGAAGATATACCACCTTTATCAAATCCAGTGTCTGCCACCAGAGTACTTTGTGGTGCTCTTTTGATGCCAACTATAGCCAATATGTTTGGAAAATTTTTCTTTGATTCTTTAAGGTCTAATTTTCATAAAACAATCTTAGGTGGACTGACATTTATTGCAATAAAAGGTTGTTTGAGGATCTATCACAAGCAACAACAGTATATTAGACAATGTCAAAGAAAAATATTGGATTATACTGAGTCTAATATATCTATCTATTTACGAAGGAGAGAAGAATAAATATATTCGACACACTTTTATACTACAATGTTCCAAAAACTCGAGATCTAATTATGAAGATCTTTCTTATTATGCTATTTTCAATAGATTAAAGCAAAACTGCTTCATAATACTATAGTTTCTATACATTTGCACACCTTATTGGAATTTTTTATAAAAGAAGTAAAATCAGAGTTTTTGGGCATCAATAATTTGAATCTGTATTACGGCGGTTGAAATAAATTTTTAAATGTTTTGAGCGAATTTATTGTTTTGTACAATTTAAAAAGAATTTTTTGATGCAGCAAGTGTGATGTTGTTAAGACTTTTTGGATATATTTGTTTTATTTTTTAAATAAAACTTTATTAAACAATTCCAGTGTAATGTTTTTTTATTAATTACCTTTTTATTTATAAAGAATTTATTCAAATTCAAGACACTAACACTGAGTATATCAACAAAAACTTTGAAAGTTATTTAGTCAGATACTATGTTAACATATTGTCACTTGCTCATTTGAATACAATGAAATCACTTCACAAAAATAATGCTTGGCTGAGTTATTCTTTTGAATTGTTATTAGAACAAGTTCACATACTACTAGCCACATTGAATTAAAAAACAATGGTTAAGCACTAATGAAGCGAAATAATGGTAATCCAAAAACCAAAATTAGTTATGCAATTTACATGTGGATTATAGTTGAGTGCATCTGTTTTAATTATTATCAAATTGAAGAAATAAATAAATGAGGCATTAGACTTGTTTTTAAAAGTTAACAGTAACAAAGCATTAATTAACATTTTAATATATACTACTCATTAACATATAAGTTTTGGTATCTCATTTTTGATAGTAATTCATCATCTTCTGTGGCAGATAAAGTTTTAGGTGGAATCATAGCCCCAACAACATTTCTGCCCTCAGAGTTTAGGAAATTAAATGTTGAACAGGCTGATTCTGTCGGGAGAACTTCCAATTGCATTTTATGTTTTCTGGTGAATGGTAAGATGTCTCTATAAAAGTTAAAATTATCTAGCTTATCACCTACACCTAATACTATAATGTCTACTTTTGGTTCAAGTATAGTAAATATACTTAAACTTTCTCCTGTAATCTCAGATACATCATCTATGTTCCAGGATAATACAGACCTTAAAATATAAAATATGTTAGTTAATTTTGAATATAAAATTATAGTTTGTATGCTATAGGTGAATGAAAAATACCTTGGAAATATAATCATTGATCCTAAGATGGTAAAGTCATTATTTAGCCTAAATCCAACCTACAAAATGTTATTATATAATATGGTTTTAAATGAAACTAACTGTTTCTAAATGACTGACGATGATATTTATATCGAAACAATTGTCAATAATTCACTTGCAATTTACACATTTTTACAAATATATTGTGGAGTCATTTAGAAACAGTTAGTTTCATTTAAAACCATATGATGAGTAGATTCCACGAAGTGAGGGTTTATACAGTTAACTCAGTTATTATATAAACCTAATATTCACATAAATAGTGTTCCTTACTTGACTGAAGCCATCTATCATTATTCCCAAATCAGAATCTTTATTTAATATATGTACACTAGTTTTTCCTGAGGCCTCGTAAGCTCCAGGTGCCCATAACTTTGAGCTAGTAGCTATTCCCCGTCTGGAAAATAATTTTAATATAACTTTATCTGACACATCGTCTATACTGTTCGTACCTCAAAGTGTCAGGCTGAGAAAATTTATGTAAATAGCTGGAAAGTTTAATTAAATTTTTGAAATATATCATTTTAATTTTATTTCATGTTACTTTTTAGGTTAACTTATATTTATATTTTCTCCATGTTTTAAGCTAAAACAATTTTGTATTCCGTGACTACTGTAGCCCACAGATCTCTACAATAAATCTGGAAAGGTCGCGGTTGAGTAGGTCAATAGCCACCTTATAACATCTATTCTAACACCTTTTGCTTATAGAGGAAGACTAGAACACCCCCCCTGTATACACTGGCAAATTATCCTTTGTGGTATTACCCAACGAAGGAGAAAGAGCATGATCATAATATACATTAAACCCAAGCATTAATGAGAGATACATTAAATTCAATAAGCAGACATGAGGTCTATGACCATAGGTCGCTGGAACAAAAGTTTATGACGAAATTGGTCATAGAATAGATCTCCAGCAACTCATTTGATTTAAGGATGTCTTTAAAAAGTGTCATAGCCTCTAGTCATAAGATGGCAGCAGCATGTTTGTAGTTCCTTAGTTGAGCAGTAGATGGCATAGCTAATGACTATTGCATGTGTTCGGTGATCAATTTATAAACCTAACTGGAAAGTCTAGCATTATTCGTGCCTTAAACTAATGAGTAAGGAAAATAAACGAGCCTTGGTAACGCTTGGCTTACATACTAGAACTAACTAGTCCTTTAATTTTTGAAGGGGTAGAGGTCGTCCCGTGGAAGATTGCATACTTTTCGCAATTTTTCTGGTGATTAGCGATCTTGCCCCATGTTTTGTTAACAAATTATAAATAATCCTATAGCCCTTTATAAAACCAGCATATTGTATTATTAGTATTTGAGTCTCCTTAACTTTAAATTGAGCATGTTTCTTGCCTTTACAACCAGCAACATTGTTACCAAGTATTGCTGCTTGATGCTGTTATTAACAGCCGAAAAATTAAATCTCAAATAAACATTCATAAGAAATAATTATATCTACATAATAAATTAAAATACTGCTTTTATGAGTACATAGTACAACTTGACTAAACATGAAATAAATTTTGATTTCAAGTTTTGTTTCAACTATCCATGAATCTTCATCATGTGGGTAGAAAGAGGACCTGTTTGTGAAAACGATTTATCGCACATTTTACAACCATATGGCTTTTCCCCAGTATGTATTCTCATATGAACTTTAAGGGTTGATGATTGGAAGAATCCTTTATTACAGAAGGTACACACAAAGCTTCGATCCCCTAAAAAAAATCGTTAATAACAAATGACTGCATTTTTAAATATAAACTTAAATGTAATAATACTAACCTATATGTGTTTTAATATGCACATTTAAATCTGTACTTCTGAGAAATGACTTGAGACATATTTGACACTGGTAAGGTCTTTCACCTGTATGTATCCTCATATGCCTTGTAAGTTGTGAAGATGTTATACAACCTCTACCACAGGTAGGACACACATAAGGTTTCTCTCCACTGTGTAATCTTGAGTGTACTGTGAGACGGGAACGATCAGCAAAACTTTTATCACAAACTTTACAAGCATATGGCTTTTCACCTAATAAAAAAACAATGTTTTTAAAGATGATAATGACATTTTGGAAAGCTCAAATATCCAATGTTACACTGCAGTTATGAAAAATAAGATTATAGAAATATGTAATTCATCTTACCGGTATGTACTCTTTTGTGAATAGCAAGATTACTAGTAGTAGTGAACTGTTTTCCACAATAGGGACAAATTTGATCCTTTATCCCTGTATGACTTTTCATATGTATTGCTAAGGATCCAGTGCCACACAATCTAAAAAACGTAATAGTTATATTGTTCACAATATATCATCAACCTGTAGAGAAATTATTTTTCAATTGACCTACCCTTTGCCACAAATGGAGCATACACAGTTCTTTTTTCCACTATGTGTCTTTGTATGAGCTGCCAAACTTGTATATCTAGAAAATGTTTTACCACATACTGAACAAATAAAGCCTTTTTCATTCGCATGTGCTCTTGTGTGTTCCAAGAGTCTAAAGGATTGCGCAAAGCGTTTTCCACATTGTTCACATTTGAATGGTTTCTCACCTATGAAATGAAAATTTTAATAAATATCCCAATTCAAATAGAATACGTACATGAACTAACCTGTATGTATCCTGATATGTCTTGTAAGGTCATCAGACCTTGTAAATGCTTTACCGCAATCATTACAAATGTGTTTTCTAGCTCCATTATGAGTCTTCATGTGTCGACATAGTGTACTTGCACTTGAAAATAGTTGTTTGCAAATCTTACAAATATGTTGGATAGTTTTTGAATGGGTTTTCATGTGCACCTGTCAAAAAAATGTAGAAAAATTTATAACAATAAAATATATAAACATTTATTTGTCACTTACTTTTAAGTCAGCCTGAGCAGTAAAGCAAAGTGGACAATCTTCACAAGGAAATATAGGCTCTTCAGTTTCATCTATTGAGTTATGATTTTTTTGTTCAGTGCTTTCTTTATTATTATTATTTTGAAATATTTGCTCTTGTCCAGTGTCGGTGAGTATTGCATTTGGAACTAGAATATATATTAAAATACTTATTTGAGACACAAGTTTTCTAAAAAACTACTTACAATCCACATTTTTTAAACTTGTCAATCTATTATCTAGAATGCTTTCTTTTAAATCTCTACACTCTCCAAACTCTTCTTTTACATTTTTTAAATATGTTTGAATAGATTCTACACTGTTAAGACTAGCTTGCGAAGTAATGTCACCTACTTCAATGCTTTCAGAAACTGAATTTGAACCAGTTATAATATCTAATGATGGATTTTCTATTAATTGATTAGTGTGGGGCAATACAATATTATTTGCTATTAGAGGTTTCAACTCCAATAACTCTTGTTTAAGTTGGCGATTTAACATTGCTCTAAGGGTGGTTTCTGATCTCTCGCATAATTGTTTAAAAGAGAATGAACGAGTTATATAGTGAACACATTGTGGACATACTTGGCTGGGTAAATTATCATTAGATATAACCTAAAAATGAACATGTTTGGTATCAAGAACATAATACGACTTGGAAATTTCATACCTGTACTGAAGTAAAAGCCATCAACATTTCGAATAAAGGTAAAGCTTCACCAGTGGAATCATCAAGAGTAAACATAGATCTCATTGCAGTACATTCCGATAAACAGGTTCTACAAATTCTATCAATTTGGTTTCCTTGTATGGACATTTTATTTTATGAATTCTAATTGAACATTGAATCTGTGTTTCATGAACAATAAGTTATTTTTCTTTATTTACAATTTTGAACAATCAATTTGACATTGTAAGCTACAGACTCTTCTTCTTTTTGTCAGTAATGTCACTGCTTATACAACTCTGGGCTGACCACAGAACTATTAAGTTTAGGAGACGACTTACGAATTGAGATTTATTTAATTTAAGCCTCGTATTTGGTTACTTTTTGAAACATATTTTGCATATTTTAATATTTGGATACTTTTCTCATGTCTGGGCCTCCTCTCGTCTTTCTACAAATCACAGCTTCCTTATGGCTCTGAGACTGCAATGAACCAACAATCAACTATATTTCTGAGCTAACGTTTTAATTGAAATTCTTGGAAAATTCTTGGAAAGAGAAAAGAAAGATCTAATAATTATTGAAAGTATGTTAATGCGTTGTGATCTGATTGGATCTGATACATATTATATTAGATTCTCTTTCTCAAAATACGTTATAATCTGATCGTAAGAAAAAACACAAATGATATTTTCTACAGTCCATTTTAAACACTCAAATTTTGACATGTTGACATGTGAGGGATTAATTGTATATATTTTTGGTACGTACTTTTAAGACTAAATCCCCTAATAAAATGAAAAATTCCCAACACAAATAAGTATCTTAACATCACAATAACCAAAAATCCATTCAGAAAACCAAACCGCATTGTATTCAGTTCCAAAACTGATAACTGACAAAAGGTCGTACATAAAATATTGCGAAATAATTTGAGAAGATGCTACACATGATATGCGTGTGGTCTCGAAAAGCCACTATGATCGTTCACGCTATAAAAGACTATAAATATAAATTTGTCAGGTACATCTGTGGTGAATGAAATGCCGTTGAACTGGAGATTTTTGTGTTAATGATTTTTAAAACCAAAAGCATTCAGCTTCGTATCGTGAAGAAAAAAAGTTGACCTTAGTACAATGACCATTTTTTATTAAATGCAGGTATATGTCAAAATAAATAGCTCTTACCGAAACGCAGGCCTGCTTCAGTAATTCTACTTTTCTTTGAAATTAAATAAAAACGATAAATAATTAAATCAAACAAGAATTATTCTGTCATTTGTAATGACTGCTTAACCTCGTGATGCTGGGAATACCACTTTATATGTGGGGGTTGTCCTGGTCCTTCTGGAGTGCATCTAGCTTCAATGAAACAACTACTTCATGCAATGGGATACTTTATATTCAAAGGTGGGTAGAATGGGTTTAAAGACCTATTTAAAATAAATTATACAAAATAGGTGACCAAAAGGTATTTAAAATAATAAATAGAAAATTGTGTAAGTGAAAATGTTAAAAAGCGTTGTTTTTATAAATGTATATTTGATTACATTCTATTTCTATGAATTATAATAAACTTCTTCTTTCCCTTCTATGGTAGAGCCGACGAAATGGCCATTAGCTTTTAGCAGAAGCATATTCTCAAAATTGTGGTCTATCAATGATCTCCGTTTTGGCCAATATGGGCGGCACTTTTTGTTTGTGCTCCGCTTCCAAATTCATTTTGCATTACATTTAAATGTGATTTAAAACGAAGTAGAGGATTAAAATCGTCCTATCTGAGATATCTAGGCGCCTAGGAGTCCACAAAGTCTGAGTATCTCTATCTAGGATCATTTAAAACAAAGCTCGCTGTCAACTCAACTTTCAGCATCACGCAACTACCAACTAGAATGACAAAGCCAATTGAACTAACCCGAACACAAAATGTACTTAATAAATGGCGGGATATTTAAAAACCGAAAAAATACTGAGGAAATCTAAAAAAAGAGTTCAAAGGCGCTATAGTGCTCTATTATTCAGAATTCTAAACGCTCCCTTACAAAATAAATTGGAACCCATTGAAATCCGAAACGGTAGCTAACTTCTGTATGTTCCTTGTGGTATATTATTCATTCTTTTTTTAATTTCTTGGGAAATTAAACCACAATATTTTTAAATTCTTTATTTCAACGTTTCGGCTAACTGACACAACAGAAAAATTTTTGACAACTAGACAATCAAAAAATATTTCGAAGTTTAAGACTGCAAAATTTTGTTATCAAACTTTTATTAAGGTCCATTCATAGTAGATCATATCTCTGGCAAAATGTGGAATAAAATATTTCATTTTATGACATTCCAACGATATGATAGTCTATTAGAAATTGAATCCAGTGAAGTGCACGTTCCAGGAACGGTTTTTATTGGGATAGCGCGTTTTTTTCGCTTATATTGGAAATGTTGTTAATAAAACGCGTTTCTTGATAGTTTTTTTGTGTATGAATATTTAAATTTTTGAAATATGTATACTCAGTTTTGTGATTTTGTGTATTGAAATGTGTATCGATTAACAACTATTCAAATTATAAATCATAAGAAAACCTGGATAAAAACTTATGATGCTATCCTGATAACGCAGGTAATTGATTATTGGAAATTTCTCTTCCTAACATTGGTAACCAAATTTGACTACATTCGGCTGAAATACTAGCTACACATTTATCTGCATTTAGTTGTATTAAAGCACTTTCTTTGATTTTCCGTCTTTTATTATTGGGTTCTTTTAAATTATTTTTGATGAATCCCATTGAATTTGATGACCCTCTTCCCAAGCATGTTTGCAAATAGCTGACTTAAAGAATTCCCTATCTTTGATATATTTTTTGTGTTCGTTTATTAGTACTTTCAATGGTCTAGAGTCTAGATGTTTCACCTAAATAAAATTTGTCGCATTCACATGATATTTGATATATGCAGTTTTTTGAAGATTGTTCTTCATTCTTTGGTTTCGTTTTTGTTAGTATTGATCTCAATGTATTATTCGATTTAAAACTAGTTCTAATATTGAATTGGTTACCAATTTTCTTAATTCTTTCTGATAAACCCTTAACATACGGTATTGTCAAGTTTCT
>CAJUYH010008828.1:0-14783 GCA_910591685.1 Galerucella tenella
GCATTTCATAACTGGTTACATAAATAGCTTTTACGATTTAGATGATCTTAAAGAACGAATTTGTGAAGCATGTCGTAGCGTTACACCGGCTATGATTCAGACGGCCTGCACAAGAAAGCTTTCCAAATAAAATGAGACGCAATTTTCAATGACAATATACAGGGGTTGTCATTTGAAAATAAAAAGTGAGGGGAAGCTACCATAGGGCTGTCAAGTTGAAGGTACTTTAATGCCTTCTTTTTTTTAATTTCTTGGGAAATTAAACCACAATATTTTTAAATTCTTTATTTCAACGTTTCGGTAGCGTTCCAGCTACCGTTGTCAAGAAAAAATAAGTTGAAATAAAGAATTTAAAAATATTGTGGTTTAATTTCCCAAGAAATTAAAAAAAGAATGAATAATATACCACAAGGAACATACAGAAGATACTTTAATGCCATTCAAAACAGTTTTTTTTATTTATTACTTATATTGTCAAATAAGCGAGATATTGCCTGTATGGGATAACTTGGGACACCCGGTACACTTGGAAATAAAAAACTTGAACAGAAAATGAAAATATATATATTTTTTTACAAAGTATTCTTATTTTTTAATAAATATATAGAAAATATTGAAATCACAGTGAATTTCACGAAGAAGCTATTTTTTTTTCGTAGCTTTTCAATATTTGTCCAAATTGTTGCATGTCATTCTTCCTTTCCATCTGTTCGATTTCCAATCTGGTTTGTAATGCTTTTATTTGTTCTTCAGCCAATTCTAACTGATCTTTCAAACTGGGATCCAAAGCTCTCAGTGTACTAGTGGAACTGTAAGTGGATCTGCGAAAAAAAAAGTTGTTGGAACAAGTGTATGAACGTAAAAAGTCGATGTAAACCTTGTAGTTACTTCGAGCTCCATCCTCGCTAGAGCCGCCTCAGATTTCACCAGTTTTTGTTTTTCTACCCGCAATAAATTTTGAGTTTTTGCGTGAGATTCTCGTTCAAATTTTAATTTTTGATTAGATTGTTCGATAAATTCCAAAAACATTGAATTGCCTATAGCTCCGGACGCAATATTAGATTTTTCCTAAACCGAAATAAAATACTATTAATAAAATATGACGTCTGTAACTTCGGCCATTACTTTTATATTATCGACTGATGACGAACAAATTTTATCGTCCTCTTTTTGTTTATCTTGAAGCTTTTTAATAACAGATTTATATTCGTCTATCTCTTGCATCAGCAATTTTTTCTCGGTTTGAAGTTTTGTAATAGATCGTTCTTTTTGTGAAGCTAAATCATTTTTTACTTCTTTGGAAGCATTCAGTTGTCCCTAAAAAACGTATTAAAACAACACCATTCTGTACATTTTACGTAAAACCAACTTTAGCGGCTGTACTATAATATTTATAATTTATATCAAATGAGAGACAACTAGCGCTCGTACTATTGTACTTTAAAAAAGAAGAAGAATTCAACGTAAACATAAAATAGTAAAAACCCAACATTAAAGTTTACTTTAAAGCAGTGGAATTTCGTTATTAATTGGTTTCTCCAAAGTCATATTTCATTCACTACGTCATAATGACGTCAACATTAACAATTTCTGAAATCCTATTTCTTTCACTTTACCTTTACCCACTGTAATGTAAATATAACCTAACATTTATTTTTAATCTAAGAAAAAAAAGATTTGTTGTTTGTAATGCTTATTATTGTTCATGTCTATAAAAATTAAAGTTGTGTGCAACCATGATCTTGATAGAAGATCTGAACGTGAACTCTGTAACAGAATTGAAAGGCTTTCTATGTTAGGAACACAAAACAGGTTGGACTGACTGTTTTGTGGGTTAGACTGTTTTGTGTCCCTAGCATAGAAAGAAATTTCCTTTCTATTCTGTTACAGAGTTCACGTGCTACCCCTGTTTTGCTTAAAAATACTTCACTCTCCTAATCTTTACCATTTCGTAATATTTGTACATTTTTCCGTGTATTTCGTACTTCAACATTCACTCCATTAATTTCTAATTTGAATATTTCCATATTATTTCATTTCTCTATCTATATTATTTTGTAAACAAATCTTCAAGTTCAGCCATGGAAACTTTCTCTATGACATAAAATACTTCAGTATTTTATGCTCTACACGGAGTCTACGAGTTCAACTTTAACTTAGAACATAAACTTTATGTTCTAAGAACTTTAACCACCTTTACCTATTATCACTGTCTAATATATATAATATAATATAATTCTTTATATTAGACAATGCTATTTTATGGAGCTGGTAAACCCAAAGGCAGGTAGGGGAGGTGTACCCAAACGGAAATGACGTCACGGTTAAACACAATGAAATGGGATTATGTGAATGAAATATACCTCAAGTGAGGACATCACTAATAGATTCGTGTTTTGACTTTCTAGAAGATAACACGTGCGTGAGAAAATAAACGATTTAAGTGTAATCAAGCTTCAATTTAGAAAGGATTTTGGTAAGTGGGCTTATACTAACTAAACCTTTGTATAGAACATCTCTCTTTTCCTTTTTATTTTTCATTTTTTTTCTTCCAACTGAGTACTGTTGTTATCCAGTACAGAAAATATTTATACAGGGACAAAATAAATCAATAGCCAGGGAAAATAATGGGGGAAAAATCAGGGGGGCCTGGCCCTCCTGAAAGGTATAAAATATGCGAAAATGTAATACAAATGAATGTAGAAGAAGCTGATATCGACTGTCAAGAACCGGCAGGTCCGAAAAAAGATGAACAAAATATAAAAAGTAGTAAGATATACTCGTATACTAAATCATTACAGTATCCTAGTTAAAGTTATCTAACTTCGCTTTCTGTGCACCGATTTTAAACTTCAAAGTACCGTGATAAAGTAAAAATATGCGTCTTTCAATAAATTGCTAAATATACAGGGTGTCCCATTTACAAAATTATATCTACTGTATTCTGAAAATACGCCACATTTCTAGCGGGTAAACCGGAAGTACGCCATTTATATAAATGTGTCACAACAAAACTCACGGTAATTTTAAACCTAACTGTGGAAACCGCATCCTATTATCCAGAACCTACATTATTATACCTAACATTTTAAACAGTGAAAACTACAATATGTTAATTATTGTGGGCAAGATATTTAGGTATGCAATAGTAATAATATTTTTAATACACAGTATTTATTTTCGGTACATAACACAAAATCCTTAATTCTAAAACAATAACCTTTTTAACCTAAAATCAATTCATCTTCTCGTCTCTTCATCTGTCAATACATGTCATCCGTCATATTAAGTTAGTTTTTAGCGTTACAACAAGGGCGTAACTTAACACAATATTATAAACTTAATAATGAAATTTATCAAAAAATTCAAAATAGAGATATAAAGGGGAAAATAATAACAATAATAATAATAAAATTGAAAATATAATAAACAATACAGAAAAAAAAATCAATAAATGTAGAAATAAGTCAAAATAAAATCCTTCCTATCAAAAACCTGATCCTAATATTCCATCCGAGGCAATACCCCAAATGTGTGTAATGCTCGGCCGTTGCCCCTGAGCGAGAAGTTTTAACCTTTGTAGTGATTGTCTCTTTTTAACATGTCTAGCTCACAAGAAGAACAGGAAAAGCTTTGGTTCAAAAATAGATCAAAGCGAAATCCAGCGCTGGTCAAATATTGTTTAGGTGGAGGCCAAAAATAGAGAAGAAGAAGAAATGTAAAAACCCAACATTAAATCAGCTGTGCCACGAATAAAGTCAGTGAAATTTATTTACACTTTTGTGAAAGTTTGTGCTTTAGTTATTAATCTAAAACAAAATATGTATATCTACGATTTACCATACATTGAAAGAAATAAACTATGTAAACTTATGGATGTTGATAATAAATGGGAAGAACTGGGAGGAGTGCATATGAAATATGATATAAAGGCTTTGGAAGACATTAAAAGAATGACCAAAGGAGGTACCTCCCCAACCTCTGAACTATTTACAGTTTGGGGCCATCAAAATCATACGGTATTAGAATTGTTTGTTTTATTATATCGTATGAAACAGCATCAAGAAATGATAATAATCAAAGATTTTGTCGATAAAAAATATCATGTTTTAATTGAATACTTAAATACTTGTAAACTAGATCCTTCCACAAGACGAAAGGTGATAGAAACTAAAAAATCAAAAAATATAGACAAAAAGATTGACCTTAACAATTACGAAGGATGTTCTGAAAAAATATTGAATTCTCCAGTTGTCCCACAACTGCCAATAATACTCAGCAACGAAAACAACGAAAGTGTGCATTTACCTGTGCCAAAGTCACCTATTAATTTTGGTAGATCGAGAGTCGTTACAGCTTCAGATATATCTATTGTAGCCGAATCTGTAAGTGGATTACCCTCTATTCCTTACGAAGAACTGCAGAAATCAACGAGAAATTGGGATGAAGAAACTGTTCTTGGAAAAGGAGGATTTGGAAAAGTTTTTAAAGGTAACACAAACTAACATCCCTCAAAAAAGGAACCAACTCCTCTTGGTTCCTTATTTCAGGGGTGTTGTAATGAACATTATTTTTTTGTAATTTTACATTTTACATTTGAATGTAATTATTAATAGACAGTTATATACTTAGGAACATGGAACTGTACCCAAGTGGCTATCAAACGTTTAGACCAAAAAGACCAGAAGGAATACGAAACTGAACAAATGAAGCAATCAATAACAGAATTGCATTGTTTGAACAGTTACAGACATGATAACATTCTTCCATTGTATGGATACAGCATAGGTGGACCTCATCCTTGCTTGGTGTATCAATACATGGCAGGAGGGTCTTTGGACAATCGTCTAAGGACCAAAACTCCAGAAAAGATATTGAAGTGGCCGGAGAGGTTGAAAATTGCAATTGGAGTAGCTAGAGGTAATTTGAACAGATATTTATGCAGATAAAATATTAATATTATTTTAATAGGTCTTCAATTTCTCCACATCAACATGATGAATAGAAAACCTTTGGTGCACGGAGACATAAAATCAGCCAATATACTTCTGGATGTTTGCAATGAGCCAAGAATAGGAGACTTTGGTCTAGCTCGAGAAGGCCCCCAGAGCCACTACGCTTATATTCGACTCAATCGAATACAAGGAACACGTCCATATCTACCGGAGGAGTTTTTAAGAGAAAAAAAGTTTTCTACGAAAGTTGACACTTATAGTTTTGGCGTTCTGTTATTTGAGATAGCTACGGGTTTGGCTCCACATTCCGATCGTAGGGAAGAAAAATTTTTGAGAGATCACGTAAATAATTATAAGGGAAATGTGCTGGAATTGAAAGATAAGCGGGCCGAGGATTACGATGATTGTTTTAAGGGAATTCTGGAAATTGGGAAAATGTGTGTTATGAGATTCCCGATAGATAGACCAGAAATGGTTGAAGTATTGAAAAAATTGGAGGGAGTGAAAAGTTCTCTGGTCTACCTAACCTAACATAACTTAAATAGAACATAAACTGTTATAAACAGAATAAATGCTTCACTTTCCATCATCTCCTTTGATTCTCAGCAGGTGGAAAATATGGGAAAACTGCCTCAGGCAATAAACTTGACCCAAGCAATTATAGGCCAATCAGCCTTGTCCCTATTGTTTGCAAGGTCATGGAATCAATTATATGTGACAAAATGTTTTCTTTTCTTCTTCAACAAAATATTCTCCCATCTCAGCAGCACGGTTTCATACAAGGACGTTCAACTTTAACGAATCTTTTGTTGTGTGTAAATTGGACTATATTTATCTTGATTTTGCTAAGGCTTTTGACCGGGTTCCAACGCGTAGATTACTACATAAGATTGAACATTATGGTATCAGAGGAAATTTGCTGACTTTATCACCTCAAGACAATTTTGTGTGCGCGTCAATACAACATTTTCTTCGCTGAAACCTGTTTTAAGTGGAGTTCCGCAAGGATCTGTTCCGGGACCATTGCTATTTCTGTTATATATACAGCTGATCTCACTGAGCATATAACAAATTAATGTTCTTTTTACGCAGATGATGCTAAAATATATGCAAACCCTACAAAAAATCACCTGTCTCTTCAATAAGACTTAAGTGCAGTGTATAAATGGTGTACCGAGTGTGTCGTCCTACATATATAGGTAAAAACAATCCGAATCTGTCGTACTACATGAACAATCATGTGTTCAGAGTTGCAAATAATGCATTTTTTTTTAATGCGATGACAATTCATTGCTCATTTTTTTCATAATGGGTAATGTATTCAATTTCCATTACTCATTTATTTTTTTTAATGATGAATTAAATGAATTCAATTAAATTTTTTTTTATGAACAAATTTTTAGTACATTTTAAATTTTAATTCTTGATGAAAAATTTTTCATTACAATTTTTTGTCTAAATAATTAATGTAATTTTGTTTTATTACTCATTTTTTCTTTTATTTTCTTGTGTTAAAACAAGAATTCCTCGATAATAATAAATTATTCCATCGACTGAATTTTGCAAGATTTCGATTTTTTTTATTTTCATTTGATTTCCGAGAATTGAAAAAAAATTTGACAAATAGCAAAAATGATCTCAAAATTTGAGAATTTTTTCAAAAATTCTAAATTTTTTCGGAAATTCAAAATTTTATCAAAAATCGAAAAAAAAAATTTAAATTCAATTTTTTTTTGAAAATTCAACATTTTTTCAAAAATTTTATCAAAAATTGAAAATTTATTCAAAAATTAAAAATTTAATCAAAAATCGAAAATTTTAACAAAAATAGAAATTTTTTCAAAAATTCTAAATTTTATCAAAAATCGAAAAAATTATTAAAAATTCAAAATTTTTTCAAAAATTCATTGCTCATTTTTTCCATAATGGTTAATGTATTCAATTTCCATTACTCATTTATTTTTTATAATGATGAATTAATTGAATGTATTTTTAGTATATTTTAAATTTTAATTCTTAATGAGTAATGAGAAATTTTTCACTACAATTTTTTGTCTAAATAATTAATGTAATTTTGTTTTATTACTCATCTTTTCTTTTATTTTCTTGAATTCAAGAATTACTCGATAATAATTATTCCATCGACTGAATTTTGCAAGATTTCGATTTTTTTTTATTTTCTTTGAATTTACATTTGATTTCCGAGAATTGAAAAAAATTTTGACAAATAGCAAAAATGATCTCAAAATTTGAGAATTTTTTCAAAAATTCAAAATATTTTCAAAAATTAAATCAAAAATCGAAAATTTTTTTCAAAATTCAAATTTTTTTCAAAAATTCAAAATTTTAACAAAAATTCAAAATTTTATCAGAAGTCGAAAAAATTTTTGAAGATTCAAATTTTTTTCAAAAATTAATTTATCAAAAATCGAATTTTTTTTCGAAAATTCAAAATTTTAACAAAAATCGAATTTTTTTTGAAAATTCAACGTTTTTTCAAAATTTTATCAAAATCGAAAAAAATTTGAAAATTCAAAATTTTAACAAAAATCGAAATTTTTTTTTTAAATTCAGAATTTTATCGAAAATCGAACAAATTTTTGAAAATTCAACATTTTTTCAAAAATTAATCTATCAAAAATCGAAAAATTTTTGATCTGAAAGTTTCTAAAAGTAAACTTGATTTGAGATTTGTATTGTTTTAATGATCAATGTCATTGATACATATTTTTTTTTAATGAATAATGATGTATGTTTCGTTACTCATTAAAATATTTTTAATGGATACTGCATTGTTACACTACTCATTAAATCGTTTAATGAGAATTGAATATTTTTACATTGATAATAATGTTTAATGCACAAAGGACCAGACTTACATTTTCATTAAAAAAAAATGACAAATGCATTATTTTTTACATTAGGATTTTTGCAACTCTGCCACCGTCTGTTAATGCTTTTAAAAACCAGTTAGACCAATTTGTTCAGCATTCTTAATTTTGTACACGTATTTTTACTTTTGGTTTTCATTTATTTTCGTTTTTTTCCCATTTTTCAATTTTATAATCGGCTATCGCCTATTTATTTATTTATAGCTTGTGCTACTTGTGTTTTTTATCTCATTTTTGTTATATGAGCTTTATAGAACTTCGGTTCTCAGCTCATAATTTGTTGTAATAATAATAATAATTTAATTATTGAAAAAATAATAATGTATTATTAAGTATAGTTCCGTAATGTGCAAAATAAAATGTGAATATGTTGATACTGCCTAAAAATGTAAAAAAATTGTACATGATTCATTTAGTAAATAAGTTTACCTAGGTATTCTTTTTAACACACAATGCAATATTATGTTCTAAAGTGATTGTAGAATATGATCTCTCTAAATGGTAAACCTATTTATACTAATACTCATACTAATTAAAAAATATACATTTTATTTTAAAACTAAAATACAAAAATAAATTCTCAAATAGGTATCACATAAACTGAATAAATTGCATGTTGAAACGAAAAAATAATACCAAGGCATTTGTACTTAGGTTTGTGGTGAGTGGGTCTACTAAGTAATAAGGTATTATGAAGTAAGTGGTTTTAAAAAAAAATTAAACAAATATTTGTAAAAATTTAAATATTTGATTGTTTTTAATTTTATTTACAGCCGCTACAAAACCAATTTTGTGTTTGCTTAGGTACTTTGGTAAAACTAGTACATTTAATGTCTACCCAATGTAAACATGAATCGCATCTAATTGAATCATTGCTAAGAACCAGTCCACAAGACTTGCAAAAATATTTTCTTTGTTTTTTATTTCGAAATTTTTTGATTTTTCCATTTAAGTCAGCATAATCCGCGTTTTCAAAATGTATTTCAATTAGATGAATGTCTACTTCAGGTTCTAATATAAAATTTGTCAGCAGTATATCAGTTAAATCTGATAAATCAACTTTATGTAGATTATTTATTATTATATTATTATTATTAACAATTTGTTTTATTTAGATTGTGTATAAAAATTGACTCACCAGAAGTGTGGTTATGACTTGCTGGTCTCTAGTAGCTTGATCTTTGAGCATCCCAGATTTAGACTTGAGTAAAGTGTAATCAATATCTACAACCTTATGTCTGGCTTTCAAGATGTCGTGTTTCTTTTTCAATTCCTCGTATTTTACTTTCAATTCGTCATATTCTTTCGTTAAAGCAATTAATTGAAGGTCCGATTTGCTTGGGGTAGCTGGTAATACTTCAACTGGATTGTTAGCTAAGTAAGTACGTTTATTTATCTCTTAGAATTTTACAAACACATGTTAGGTACAAAAGTAAACATCAAGTTATAAAATTACATAGACTTGTCAGAATACAGAATTAAATCGCATACATACAGCCAATATTATTATAAGGAGCTATAAGGATGTTACTAGTGTGGATTTATGCAGCAACATTTATCAATTGTAAGTTAAACTACTCATTTCACTATGACTCCATTTATGCAGACAATTATCATTTGATAATTACGTTAAGAAGTTGGCCAGCTTTTAACTTTCTTAAATTAAATTACCGAATTTTCATCTAGTACGCAGATCCTTACTTTTTTCATAGAAAAGTGGTTGACTTGGGGTTATGTTGTGTGTTTGTTTATTTTCAAGTTGTACTAATAAAAGAAAAAGAGTTTTCAATTCTACAAATTGTTCCAATACACAAATAGACATAAAAATAGTGGTGAGCGAGATATCACGAACTGTGATTTAGTAACTGGTATATAGAATTCACGAATCACGACTGTTACCTGATCTCGTAGAACACCGTGACGTAATCACGGCCACAGCACAATATTGCCGTGTTTCCGTCTGTTAAATATCATATTTCAATATGTTTGATTATTGCATATCACTATAAACGATTCATAAACTACAAATATCAAACAACGGAATAGAGGAGTTCAGTCTAACGTCAGTTTTGCCAACAAAAAGTGGTTTTTCTGACAAGAATGACAGTTAATGTCTACCCTTTAAAACAAGATTTTTGCACGTTTTTCATCATTGCGAACATCTATATCGCTTTATTAAAATAATGAATACACCCCCGAAGCGTAAATCTTGGATTTTAAAATGACTTTTTAGCTGAATACACAGCACATCGGTGGCCAAAAATTCCAGGAACTCTTGCCATGTCACCATTTAATTTCTGTTATTCTGTCACTGGTTATGTCAAATGTCAGTTATATTTATTTTTGTTGATATTCGTTTAATTGTGTATGTCCATTTTCGATTAGATTTTAGTAGCATCAAAGAATACACCAGCTTAACAAGAAGCGAAGCTTCCGATCCTTTTTTTATATGCGCATGTCTAAAAGGAGCCATTTTTATAATAAGATACTTGTCATACCAACCAATTATATCGCAGATATTTGAAAATTTGATCATTTTCTCTGTGTATTTAATAAGTTATCTGTCAACGTCGGTCTCTCAAGGTCATACATTTTTGTTACCAAAACATCAAAGAGATTGCGTCGGGCTTCGCTTCTTGTTAAGCTGATGTATTCTTTGGTAGCATTTCTATTTAGTTGTATCTCTATTCTTCTAATTACTTTTTCCTCTGACATCTGACATAACTAGTGACATAACAGAAATGAAATGGTGACATGCCAAGGGTGCGTTCACATACTTACTCCCAGAGTTAAAGATTAACTCAGTATCGTTTATTTACTTACTCTAGATGTCTAGATAATGGATCAGCCATACATATAAACCACGTGACTTAACTCTCGCGTAACTCTAGATGTAACTCGGAGTAAGTTTATGAACACGCCCCAAGAGTTCCTGGAATTTTTGGCCACCGATGTGCTGTGTATTCAGCTAAAAAGTCATTTTAAATTCCAAGATTTACGCTTCGGGGGTGTATTCATTATTTTAATAAATCAATATAGATGTTCGCAATGATAAAAAACATGCAAGAATCTTATGTTTTAAGGGGTAGACATTAACTGTCATTCTTGTCAGAAAACCCACTTTTTGTTGGCCACACTGACCTTAGACTGAACTCCTCTATTAAGAAAGGATGAAGATATTAGTGATATTTAGTATAATTATTTTTTTTTCAGTTGATAAACATGTAATACCTTGTACCTGAAATTTACTATAGGGCATGTCCACGACAGATGACATTGACAATACTTGGGTGGTAAAACAATAAACAATAGACATGATGAAAAATTATCAAACAACAAACAACTATTAACCCATATTATATATTATTAAATATGCAAGCTCAACAATTAAAATAACTTTAAAAGTACACTGAAGCAAAATCAACTAAAATCAAACACGATCTACCATTATAAATCAGCATAACCTCACTATTAAGTACCACGTGTTCTGAACGCTTTGTTTATTGTTTTACCACCTAAGTCTTGTCAAAATAGTTTGTGACGTCACGTGGACATGCCCTATTTAAAGAATATAAAATATTTCATTTTTGTTCAACTTCACTGTATATCAGTTTGTCCCTTCTGTCCATTTAGCTTACCCGAACCCAGTCACGCCTCACGCCACGATCGCAATATTTGATATTTGTGCATATACAGTAGCAATGCCATACTATAATAAAATTGTGAAAGTCGTGATCACGTCACGCTTTAAAATCACTGCTATCAAAAAATCACTATATCGCTCACCACTACATAAAAATGTAGGGTTATTGTAACTAGAATCTCGGGCTTGTGCGCATGCTTACTATTTTCTCCTAATTTATTATTGTGTCTGCATAAACGATAGCAGTTTTACTAAATGTTAATTGTTAAATGCTAATTGATAATTGTTAAATGTTGCTGCATAAATCCACACTGAGATCACTATTGTATTTTACCTTGTACAGTTTTTAATTTCTCTTTTAATTCCATGTTTTTTTGTTGCAAATCTAATATCGTTTGTGCTCGACCTCTCCAACCATTCGAGTTATTTAAACTTTGCAGATTTTCGAAGTTGTCGCCAGTTTCTTGTTGAACGATCTTTTTAGCTAGCTTAATTTCGTTTTTTAGTTGTAAAATTAAATTGTTTGAATCGGCTAATTTGTTTGAAACAGTTGTTAGTTTTTCATTGAGTTTTTTTAGTTCTTCTTCTGATACAATATTGGGATACATATTATTACCTTGACTTATTACCGGTCCTTTCACTTTTAGAAACAAATATTATTTAAAACATTCAGTATTATAAAAAATCTATAATTACCGTCTGTTGGATACTCATTTTCAAACTGCTTTTTCAAGTCGAAAGCATATTTTTCCATTTTTGAACATTTTGTCTTCAATGATTCCATTTCAGAGTTCTTTTCTCTCAATTTTTTACTTAATTCTATAATTTTAGAAGTAGCTACTTGAGATGAGCTTGTGAACTTTGTTTTATCGCCAATTTTTTCATAATTATTGAGTTTTTCTATCAATTTATCCAAGTTTTCTTTGCTTCTATTGTACTGTACTTCAAGATCGTTGAGATTTTGTTGCAGTAAACCATTTTTCTGTACGTAAAACTACAAAAAAATGATAATAATTCATCTAGGTATTACAAACATTTTAAAAAATTCATAGGTATTACCCTTAATTGTTCTCTCAAAAAGTTATTCAACTCATTCGGATATATTATTTCTTGGGGTACTTCGGGAATTATATCAGTTTCTACAGAATTTTCTAATTTATCCGAAACATTTATTGTATTTGATATTGTGGAATTGTCATCATTCATTGTAAATCCGCCTGTAATAACAAAACAATTTTGTATATTTTGATTTCCGTCAATATCTACAGTGGCGTAATAAAACTCGTTTTATTTGCCTTTCGACGTAAAACTGTTCACCCCTTTTGAAAAATTTTATACCGCCGTTCGTGACTAGTTGTAAAAAGTGCTTCATCTTGATCAGGTGCTGCCAATCATGCAGATTGAAAAAACAATATATATCTCTTTCTTTTTCGTGTTAAAGAATAAGGAGAGCTGCCTTAAACAATCTGATAGATGTCGCTAGCTTAGTGTTAGTGAGCTACAACCACCATATTTAAAAAGCATAGTATCTACTCAAAAAGTTTTGAATTATATTAAAAAGAGAAAATGGAAATAGCGTTTAAACATAAAACATTTGAAGTAAGTACCCACTATAATTCTATTCATGAAATCAAACCATTATAATATATAGTTAATCTGTATTTCACGATGTGAATGCAGGGTAGAGAGAAGCTTAAATGATATAGGTATTTTATTTTCAGTGCATAACGCCGACTCTTTCGGAAAATAGTGTAAAATCTTTTGTATTATCCAAAAAATACGTCAATGCAATGATAAAAGCATCGTTATTTAACATTTTATATCGGCGTTTACCAGTAAACGAGAAAGAACTTGTTGAAAAACGATACGAAGATATACCATACGTGGTACATAAAAGTACTGATAGACATGGCGTCTACGACCGATGGTTTCATAACTTCTGCTATTGGTTACCTGCTATCGATGATACTATTAAAAATAATTATGTAAGTAAAACATACTTTTATGTGTTTAAATAAAATATTGGTAAATTATATAATTTTAGCTTAAAACTTTGTACATATATATGAAAAATTCCAAAAACAAGATACTGGAAACTTACCGTTTTGATTTGAAATATAACCCGGATTCTAATTTTTCTTACAAAACCGAAGATAAAAAGACTCCTAAAGAAGTCTCCATTGCTACTAAAGCCCTTTTCACATCAATTCTCAAACTAAGTTCTGTGGACAAATTGGGAGCTGATACCAATCTTGAAATTGAATTATTTCTCATAGATGGTAAATAAAAACTTATTAATTTTAACTTTATTTCTTATAAACTTTTAATTTATTTAAGATTGCCCGGAAAATTATAAGCCTCCTTCATTTCAAGCAACAGAAACACCCATTCACGAAAAAAAGCAAAATTTTCAAATTTTGGGTGAAATTAAAACTGGGTTCCATAAATTATCATCCAGAAGTTCCGGCTTAAAAGTAAGTGTAACTTACATCGATGTGAAATCCGAATGTATTTTTGACATTAATGATTTTCTTTTGTAGGAAAAATTTGCGAAAGTTACGGATAATGGAGACAAAAAAACAGCCGATATTGACATAACGACAAAGATACATTATGATGCAGCTAATCGTACAGGTAAGGCATTTAATTGTTATAATACATGTATAGGGTGATTGAAATAACTAGTGAACTAAAAGTGAACATGCGGCAAGTGATTTTTGGTAGGGTTCTATTTATATAAGTTTTTTACTTCCGTCAGCGGTCCCAATGATCAATTTTCTGAGTTATAGGGTGTTAAAGTTGACTTTTCCCTATATTCCAGATAAAAACGCTAAAAGGAAAATCGAAGTACTTAATGTTACACAAGATGAAGAATCTACAAGAAAAAAGTTCGACAATAGTAATATAACTGTATCAGGTAATTTTATATTTTGTTAGTAAGTTAGGGTAGGTGTAATTTTTCGGTTTTTTTTTTCTTAGATCGTGAAGAGACTTACACTGTGTCGGACAATAGCAAGGACGATACAGACATTTCTTGCATTTGTAAATTGCAAGCTCCCGACGACATGCAAATTATTCGGTGCGTTTCGTGCAAGCAACCATTCCACGCGGTTTGTTTCGGTTATTTTACCGAAGATGTCAACATTATATTCACGTGTAACGATTGCAATACTAAAGATGAGCCGCTGAAAGCGTCCAAGAAGAGAAAAAAATATTTGACCGCCAAGTTACGGTGAGTTTATTAAGATGTTCTTTTTTGGCGATTCTGTAGATACGATTAATTTTTATTATTAG